>WNGS01009136.1:0-11298 GCA_020271785.1 Procambarus virginalis
CCATACACAGGTTCCTGAAGGCTGTTCTGATGTTAGCCAGCCTCGCATATGCCGCAGACGGTATTATTTTTATGTGGGCTCAGGAGACAGGTTTGACATGAAATCAACTCCTAGATCTTTCTCTCTGTCCGTTTCATAAAGGACTTCATCTCCGATTCTGTATCCTGTGTCTGGCCTCCTGTTTCCACCGCCTAGTTTCATTACTTTGCATTTACTCGGGTTAAACTTTAACAGCCATTTGTTGGACCATTCACTCAGTCTGTCTAGGTAATCTTGTAGCCTCCTACCATCATCCTCTGTTTCAATCCTCCTCATAATTTTTGCATCATCAACAAACATTGAGAGAAACGAAATCATTTACATATATCAGAAACAGTATAGGACCAAGGACTGACCTCTGCGGGACTCTACTCGTAACGTCTCGCCAATCTGAGACCTCACCCCCTCATATTGACTCGTTGTCTCCTGTTGCTTAGGCACTCCTTTATCCAATGGAGTACTTTTTCGCACAATCTTCTCCATTAGCTTGCATGGTATGCAGGTTAGGGACACTGGCCTGTAATTCAGTGCCTCCTGTCTATTCCCTATCTTGTATATCGGGACTACATTAGCTGCGTTCCAAATTTCTGGCAGTTCCCCTGCTGCCAGTGATTTGTTATACACTAAGGAGAGTGGCACGCACAGTTCTTCTGCTCCTTCCTTTAGTATCCAAGGAGAGATTCCATCTGGGCCTATAACCTTTGTCACATCCAACTCTAGTAAACACTTCCTTACTTCCACTCTGGTAATTCCAAACTCTTCCAGTGGTTCCTGGTTAACTATTCCCTTTATTATCTCTGGAATATCTCCTTGCTCTAAGGTGAAGACCTCCTGAAATTTTTTTATTCAGTTCCTCGCACTCTTCCTTGTCGTTTGTAGTGAATCCTTCTGCCCCTATCCTTAATTTCATAACCTGTTCCTTTACTGTTGTTTTTCTCCTGATGTGGCTGTTCAGAAATTTATGCGGAGTCTTTGCCTTGCTTGCGATGTCATTTTCGTATTGTCTTTCTGCCTCTCTTCTCATCCTCACATATTCATTCCTGGCACTCTGGTATCTTTCTCTGCTGTCAAGTGTCCTGTTGTTCCTGGTGTGTGTGTGTGTGTGTGTGTGTGTGTGTGTGTGTGTGTGTGTGTGTGTGTGTGTGTGTGTGTGTGTGTGTGTGTGTGTGCGCGTGTGTGTGTGTGTGTGTGTGTTTGTTCGTGTGTGTGCGTGCGATTGTGCGTGAATATTCGATTCGTGCGCGCATTCAATATGTGTTACAAAGGCTTGTGCTGTGAGCATTACTTGGAAAGCACATGAACAAGGCAACGGTAGTTATCACGTGTGATAACAATAATTCTAACGCATGATAGCCGCCTAAACCTCCGCTCTGCATGTTGATCACCAACAATTTTCCTCATGTATATTCCAGAATTTCTAAAATTAAACATTTACGTTTTACTTCATAATTTCTCATTATCTAAAAAATATTATCCTCAAATTATAACATTGAAAATTAATTTCAGAAAGATTTTTTCGAGGGGGGGAGGAAATTTAAATTTGTATGATATTGACGGGAGCTGCGAGTAATATTACACGTTCCCCCCGACCAGGGCGCGGCAATGAACGACGGAATTACTCCAAAGTTCCTCGACTTTTATATTTTAAAATTTACGACGTCAATAGTTCCGTTTATCTCGCCCTCGCCTTCAGGGTCTTCTTGAGCGCCCTCACGATTCCTAACGATCTCTTGAAGGTCAAATCAAGTTAAATCCATTAACAATCCTCTTTTTCAGCCCCTTTGTTTTCAGCCCCTTTGTTTTCAGCCCCTGTTTTTCCTCGTTTTATTCTCTTAAGTAATAGTTTTATGTATAGTACATTCGTATATTTATCCATGTAGTGACTCCACGTCCATAAATTTTTAAAATGACAATATGATATTTCTTTGACACACATGAGAAAGAGTATTGATCCTAATACCGAGCCCTATTGGTTATAAAGGTTTATCGTTATTTACAAGAAAAGTGTAAAAATTTTAGCAGGGATAACCTGATAAATTATTAATCTTTTCGAATGATCACAGGCTGTCTTCCATAGTAACTGAAAGCAAAAGAAGCCAGTTTCAAGGAACTTTGTTGTTAGCTTGTTAAATGGACATGCTAGAGGAAATCTGGACAGTTGGTTAACTGCATCTCTCGTCATCTGTAAAGGAATCCTAACGCGTTTGTAAAGTTTGACTCGCATCTGCGTTGTATGCACTGAAGCAGCCCCCCCCCCCCCACACACACACACTGCGGTTGTGTGGTGACCATATCTTAAGAAGCACATCAACAAACTGGAAAAGGTGCAAAGACATGATACTAAGTGACTCCCAGAACTGAAGGGCAAGAGCTACGAGGAGAGGTTAGAGGCATTAAATATGCCAAAACTAGAAGACAGAAGAAGAGGTGACATGATCACTACATACAAAATAGTAACAGGAATTGATAAAATCGATAGGGAAGATTTCCTGAGACCTGGAACTTTAAGAACAAGAGGTCATAGATATAAACTAGCTAAACACAGATGCCGAAGAAATATAAGAAAATTCACTTTCGCAAACAGAGTGGTAGACGGTTGGAACAAGTTGGGGGAGAAGGTGGTGGAGGCCAAGACCGTCAGTAGTTTCAAAGCGTTATATGACAAAGAGTGCTGGGAAGACGGGAAACCACGAGCGTAGCTCTCATCCTGTAACTACACTTAGGTAATTACACTTAGGTAATTACACACACACACACACACACACACACACACACACACACACACACACACCACACACACACACACACACACACACACACATACACATACACACAAACAGGCAGGAGTAACAGGTAGGGCGCTCCAGTGGATAAGGGAGTACCTAAGCAATAGGAAGCAGAGAGTTACAGTGAGGGGTGAGACCTCAGACTGGCGTGAAGTCACCAGTGGAGTCCCACAGGGCTCTGTACTTGGACCTATCCTGTTTCTGATATACGTAAATGATCTCCCAGAGGGTATAGACTCATTCCTCTCAATGTTTGCTGACGACGCCAAAATTATGAGAAGGATTAAGACAGAGGAGGACAGCTTGAGACTTCAAGAAGACCTGGACAAGCTGCAGGAATGGTCGAACAAATGGCTGTTAGAGTTTAACCCAAGCAAATGTAATGTAATGAAGATAGGGGTAGGAAGCAGGAGACCAGATACAAGGTATCATTTGGGAGATGAAATACTTCAAGAGTCAGAGAGAGAGAAAGACCTGGGGGTTGATATCACGCCAGACCTGTCCCCTGAAGCTCATATCAAGAGGATAACATCAGCAGCATATGCCAGGTTGGCTAACATAAGAACGGCCTTTAGAAACTTGTGTAAGGAATCTTTCAGAACATTATATACCACATATGTCAGACCAATCCTGGAGTATGCGGCTCCAGCATGGAGTCCCTATCTAGTCAAGCATAAGACTAAACTGGAAAAGGTTCAAAGGTTTGCCACCAGACTAGTACCCGAGCTGAGAGGTATGAGCTACGAGGAGCGACTGCAGGAATTAAACCTCACTTCGTTGGAAGACAGAAGAGTTAGGGGGGACATGATCACCACATTCAAGATTCTCAGGGGAATCGACAGGGTTGATAAAGACAGGCTGTTTAACACAAGGGGCACACGCACTAGGGGACACAGGTGGAAACTGAGTGCCCAAATGAGCCACAGAGATATTAGAAAGAACTTTTTTAGTGTCAGAGTGGTTGACAAATGGAATGCATTAGGAAGCGATGTGGTGGAGGCTGACTCCATACACAGTTTCAAGTGTAGATATGATAGAGCCCAATAGGCTCAGGAAACTGTACACCTGTTGATTGACGGTTGAGAGGCGGGACCAAAGAGCCAGAGCTCAACCCCCGCAAGCACAACTAGGTGAGTACAACTAGGTGAGTACACAAACACACACTCCCCAAACTCCGCTACCCTTCCATGTCCCCCCTCGCCATTCATCCCATACCGTCCCTGTCCCCCTTCCCTTGACTCTCCGCCCTCACACCAGTATCTTCTGAGACCTTAATCTATGGTCTGAGGACATGAGACCTGAGATCTTAAACACCTCCCAAATCCTCGCACCTATGGAAAAGCTTTCCCCCATTAGCAGAACGCTCACCAAGAAGCGGAGATGAGAAGGAACAGAAGAAAGTGAGTCCAAAAGCAATGTACACTAACATATGTGGGATAACAAATAAAACAAATGAACTTGAAGAATGGGTACTAGAAGAAAACCCAGACATAATAGCACTCAAAGAAACAAAGTTAACGAAAACCATAACAAATGCAGTGTTTCCACAGGACTACTATGTAGTGAGGAAAGAGAGAGAAGAAAGAGGAGGTGGTGGTGTAGCCCTGGCGGTAAGAAAATGCTGGAGTTTTAATGAGATGGTTATTCAAGGCTGTGAAGGTTTCAGTGACTACATAACAGGTACAACAGCAATTAGATGACTAAAACGTATAGTTGTACTCATATATATATAACCCCCCCCCCCCGCCACCAAATGACAGAAGACCCAAACAGTAATATGATAGAAACAACATGGCCACCATTAATATAATAGAAAGAGCAGCTTCTGTCGCCAGCAGGAACGGATCTGGACGACTAATCATAGGAGACTTCGACCACGGGAAGATTGACCACGGAAAGGCCCAGACGGAAAACAGGGACCCACATGGAGGACCACATACATGGAGGTACACGTGATACCTCCCATGGGGGAGATATATACCATGGGACATGGTATATATCTAGGGGATATATACCATGGACACAGAACTCAGAACTAAGTACGCACTAGACATGATGGACTATGTCACCGAAAAGTGCCAGGAGGCGGTAAACAGGTTTGTCCCAGTCCAACAGGAAAAAACCGAAAAGCAGAAGAAGAATCTGTGGTTTAATAGGGCATGTATGAAAGCAAAGGAGCTGAACAAAAGGGCGTGGAGGAACTTCCGAAATAACAGAACACCAGACAATAGAGAGAGACACCAGAGGAACAGGAACGAGTATGTTGGTGTGAGAAGAGAAGCTGAGAAAAAGTATGAAAATGATATAGCTAATAACGCCAAGACCAAACTGAAGCTACTCCACAGTCACATCAGGAGGAAAACAACATTGAAGGAATAGGTGATGAAACTTAGAACGGGTGAGGACAGGTACACATAGAATGACAAAGAGGTGTGTGAGGAACTCAACATGAGGTTCCAGGAGGTCTTCACAATAGAACGAGGTTAGGTCACTGCGCTAGGAGAGGTGGCAGTAAACCAGGCGGCCTTGGAAGGGTTCGAAATTACAAGAGGTGAGGTCAAGAGGCATCTGTTGGATCTAGACGTGAGAAAGACTGTTTGCCCGGATGGAAATTCACCATGGGTAATGAAAGAGTGTGCAGGAACGCTTTGCTTGTCACTCTCCATAGTGTATAGTAGGTCACTGGAAACGGGAGACCTACCAGAAATATGGAAGACGGCTAATGTAGTCCCAATATACAAAAAGGGTGACAGACAAGAGGCACTGAACTACAGGCCAGTGTCCTTAACTTGTGAACCATGCAAGGTGATGGAGAAGATCGTGAGAAAAAAACCTAGTAACAAATCTGGAGAGAAGTGACTTCGTGACAACCCATCAACATAGGATCAGTGAGGGTAAATCTTGCCTTACAGGCATAAAAGTATTCTACAATCAGGTGACAAAAATTAAGCAAGAAAGAGAAGGATGGGCGGACTGCATTTTTTTGGATTATCTGAAATCCTTTGACACAGTACCCCATTAAAGGCTGATGCATAAGCTGGAGAAACAGGCAGGAGTAACTTGTAGGGCGCTCCAGTGAATAAGGGAGTACCTAAGCATTAGGAAGTAGAGAGTTACAGTGGGGAGTGAGACCTCAGAATGGCGTGATGTCACCAGTGGCGTCCCACAGGGCTCTGTACTCGGTCGGACCTATCCTGTTTCTGATATACGTTATAAATCTCCCGAAAGGGTATGGACTTATTCTTCTCCATGTTTGCTGACGACGCAAAAATTATGAGAAGGATTAAGACAGAAGGACAGCTTGAGGCTTCAAGAAGACCTGAACAAGCTGCAGGAATTGTCGAAAAAATGGTTGTTAGAGTTTAACCCAAACAAATGTAATGTAATAAAGAAAGGTTTAGGGAGCAGGAGACCAGATGCAAGGTATCATCTGGGTGATGAAATACTTCAAGAGTCTGAGAAAGAGAAAGACCTGGGGGTGGATATCACGCCAGACCTGTCCCCTGAAGCTCATATCAAGAGGATAACATCAGTGGCATATGCCAGGCTGGCCAACATACGAACGGCATTCAGAAACTTGTGTAAAGAATCATTCAGAACTTTGTATACCACATATGTCAGGCCAATCCTGGAGTATGCAGCCCCAGCAAGGAGTCCATATCTAGTCAAGGATAAGACTAAACTGGAAAAGGTTCAAAGGTTTGCCACCAGACTAGTACTAGAGCTGAGAGGTATGAGCTACGAGGAGAGGCTACGGGAATTAAACCTCACTTCGTTGGAAGACAGAAGAGTTAGGGGGGACATGATCACTACATTCAAGATTCTGAAGGGAATTGATAGGGTAGATAAAGACAGGCTATTTAACACAAGGGGCACACGCACAAGGGGACACAGGTGGAAACTGAGTGCCCAAATGAGCCACAGAGATATTAGAAAGAACTTTTTTAGTGTCAGAGTGGTTGACAAATGGAATGCATTAGGAAGGAGATGTGGTGGAGGCTGACTCCATACACAGTTTCAAGTGTAGATATGATAGAGCCCAATAGGCTCAGGAATCTGTACCCCTGTTGATTGACGGTTGAGAGGCGGGACCAAAGAGCCAGAGCTCAACCCCCGAAAGCACAAATAAGTGAGTACAACTAGGTGAGTACACACACACACACACACACACACACACACACACACACACACACACACACACACACACACACACACACACACACACACACATATATATATATACCACATATGTCAGGCCAATCCTGGAGTATGCAACCCCAGAATGGAGTCCATATCTAGTCAAGGATAAGACAAAACTGGAAAAGGTTCAAAGGTTTGCCACCAGACTAGTACCCGAGCTGAGAGGTATGAGCTACGAGGAGAGACTACGGGAATTAAACCTCACTTCGCTGGAAGACAGAAGAGTTTGGGGGGACATGATCACCACATTCAAATTCTGAAGGGAATTGATAGGGTAGATAAAGACAGGCTATTTAACACGAGGGGCACACGCACTAGGGGACACAGGTGGAAACTGAGTGCCCAAATGAGCCACAGAGATATTAGAAAGAACATTTTTAGTGTCAGAGTGGTTGACAAATGGAATGCATTAGGAAGCGATGTGGTGGAGGCTGACTCCATACACAGTTTCAAGTGTAGATATGATTGAGCCCAATAGGCTCAGGAATCTGTATGTGGGAAAAACCTGCTGTGATTGATATAAGAGGAGACTACCAGGGACTTGTACTGAACTAAATAAAAAATTACTGTATGCAAATTAATTCAACTAAAATCTCTAGCTAGGGTCGTAAATCCTAGCTCCTCTTTTCCTAATGACAGATAATGGGCTGTAAGGGGCAGGTGGGGTGAGTGAATTAGTTGATAGGTTGATTGCAGTTCCACGTCCACCTGCCAACAGGTATCTCACATCAGCTTGTATTTTATACAAGGATAAGATTTAATAATTCAGTTATTTGACTGAACACTGGCTCTGTTTAAATCAGAGATTTAAACATACACAGTCTAGCCTAGCACCTTAGCAATTAACAGCCAATACACTTATACTTTAAACAACTAAAATTGTAAATTGTAAAGTATGATAAATGACCTAAATATGGTCTAAGTACTGTTACTGAGTACTAAAATTATATTCAATTAAATGAACTTATATGATTACTTAAAATAACTAAGCAAGCAATTGTTAACTTAATTTATATATTCAAGTATTTGCAATGTATATGATCAATGTATATGATTAAATACAGTCAGCTTGTTGAATCTCTTCCTACACTCTGGACACTCATGAGGTTGTTTACTTATTGTGACAATCTATTCTGACAGTCTGGACACTCATGAGGTTTAGAGCTTGGATAAGATTCTGCTGTACCACAATATTAATAATAACTCACAGAAATATGAGGCGTTGCCTCGCCTTTTTACCGACTATCAGTCTTATAGAATATTAATGTTATACTAGCTTTAATTGGCCAACTAATACGCTACAGTAATAACATTCAAATAAACTTAGCTGAAGCCGGGTGCCTGTCTGACAAAGTGTGCCAGACTGAAGAACTCTCTTGGCGAGTTTAGGCACGATATTTTATATTACAGCGTTGCTGTTTGATCTAGTAGCGTCGCTACGGGATTGGACTGCGTTGCAGAAGATAACAATGAAGATTAGGGATGAGATTAGGGATGAAGGTGGAGACCGCGTCACTAAATGCTCCACTTCACTCTTATTTTACATAAATGTTCTAGGATTTTCCTTGTTGATATATTGTCCAGGTACTCCCCCAGTTCTAGAGAGTGTTCACTGGTGATAATGATATTAGATAAGGTGTCCTCAGCTAAAAATGTTCGCTAAGGGACCGTCACGTGTACACAGTTGTGTAAACATACGCGTTCTGCCCGCGGGCTGTGGTAGGCGCTTCTCTCCCGAGATGCTCCTCCCTGTCCCTTGAGGGTTACTTACAATGAATATTGATTGATTATTTTTACAGTCTAGACTTATGATGAGATAAGATGTGATTATAATAAAATATGATATAGGATTTAAAGATTATAAGTAGTACTTGATAATACACTGACTCTTAATAAGGATTCGATTTTATCTCTACGGATACTACGTCATGTTCCAATAAATTTTTAATTAACAAATCCTTCTAGAAGCTTCTGGATCCTTGAAGAACATGCACTAAGTCACGTAGGCATCTATAGGGCCCTATGGCGTACGTGATCATAGTGGCATTGTCATCTAGGATCAAGCTATGTTGTGAATCTATTGTGATTCTGATATGATTCTGATATGATATAGATTTGATATAGATATGATATAGATATGATTTGATATGATATTGATATGATATAGAAATAATACATTTCTTAGATGATTATTAGATATGGTGGGTAAAAATTTCCCACACTGTACACCTGTTGATTGACGGTTGAGAGGCGGGACAAAAGAGCCAGAGATCAACCCCCGCAAGCACAACTAGGTGAGTACAACTAGGTGAGTACACTCAACCACAACATGCATCCAAAACCAACACACTAAGATGCTCAGTATGGGCTTGACAACACGGCTACACTCCGCTGCACTCTACAGAGCCTAGGGGCAGCCCAGCGCCCGCACTCTCCTATGTCTGATTACTCGACTACAAGATTTAATATTTTGGTAGGATATAATTTTGTGGATATAAATCCAAATTAAAGTCATTTAGGAGAGTTTATTGCAAATACAAAGGTGCTCACTCAACAAGCGTTCCCATGACAATTCTTAAAACTATTTAGCCAAAGTTTAAAATATGAAATGAGGAATTTGAGAATGAAAAGCTTCAGGCAGAACTGTAACGTGAGTGTCTGTTTCATATAATGAATCTCATGATTATAAATGAAGGAGCATAGTATGTAAGTCTTCGATGTGAATAGATTCAGTGAATGATTAGATTAAAGTTAGGTTGAATCTCACGAAATCATTTTTGAAAATAACTCGAAGAATTGGAGAGAAACAACATAAAAATAGCACTTTAGGAAAAAGATGAAAGATGAAATTTGAGGTAAGTAAATTGACAAGACAAACAACTTCACAGTGATCTGCAAGAGGAGCTCTGGTAAGGGCAAGTTATCTCAGATGTGAGAGACGGGCTCATGTAGAGGGAACTTTCTCAGATGTGAGAGACGGGCTCTTGCAGAGGGAACTTTCTTAGATGTGAGAGACGGGCTCTTGCAGAGGGAACTTTCTCAGATGTGAGAGACGGGCTCAAGATATAGTATTTTCTTCTGCTATTCTTTGTTTTCACGAATGATTATTCTAAATAAGTTTAGGTGAATTTCCACAGGTACATCATAACTCATATATGGAACTTTCTTCAAACTTAGTTTTGCTTTCCCATTAATCCGGGCGGTATTCGTTAGGACCTTATCTCACCAGTGTCCCCCTAGACTAACTACTCACCGGTTCCTATTACTGTTATGAGAAGAGAAAGTAATCATAGGAAGATAACGGTACACCTAGCCCCTTTATCCTGCTGTAAGCATTGAACCTCCGGACTACCTCTCGGCTCTGACCCGACTGCCCCCGCTCCGATACTGCTCCCTTATCCCTTCCCTTTATCGTTCATTCTTCTACATTTACTTCTGCTTCCCATGTCGAGGTATTTTTTCTTCCTACTTTTTCTGATCACTTTTCTTATTTCCACTGACCACTTATCACACTTTTTGATACTCACGCCATCTCAGTGATGGCAATAGTGCTGTCGAAATGTTTGCCTTTTTCTTCAGGGTTATTGGATATTTCACAGTGCGAAAAATTCAGCTCTAAACATGCTCTATTCCATTTGCCCACAGACCGTCTATGAGATCTCATAGAGCTCCTTTTACCAGAAGCCGTTTCTCACGTCTGGAACCGTTTCCTTCTGCGAGATCCCGTCTCTCACATCTGGGAAAGTTCCCTCGAGAGCCGTCCTCATGGGAGCTTGCATCCCGTCTCTCACATCTGGGAAAGTTCCCTCTGCAAGAGCCCGTCTCTCACATCTGGGAAAGTTCCCTCTTCAGATCCCGTCTCTCACATCTGTGAAAGTTCCCTCTGCAAGAGCCCGTCTCTTACATCTGTGAAAGTTCCCTCTGCAAGAGCCCGTCTCTCACATCTGTGAAAGTTCCCTCTGCAAGAGCCCGTCTCTCACATGTAAGAAAGTTCCCTCTGCAAGAGCCCGTCTCTCACATCGTAAGAAAGTTCCCTCTGCAAGAGCCCGTCTCTCACATCTGGGAAAGTTCCCTCTGCAAGAGCCCGTCTCTCACATGTAAGAAAGTTCCCTCTACATGAGCCCTTCTCTCACATCTGAGAAAGTTCCCTCTACATGAGCCCTGTCTCTCACATCTGAGAAAGTTCCCTCTCACATGAGCCCTTCTCTCACATCTGAGAAAGTTCCCTCTACATGAGCCCGTCTCTCACATCTGAGAAAGTTCCCTCTGCAAG
>WNGS01009137.1:0-26589 GCA_020271785.1 Procambarus virginalis
AATTCAAGGAACGCGAGGCTGCCCTAAAAGTAAGAAGAACAGGAACGTGAGGCTGCCCTAAAGTAAGAAGAACAGGAACGTGAGGCTGCCCTAAAGAAAGAAGAGAACAGGAACGCGAGGCTGCCCTAGAGCGTGAACGTCAAAAAGAGCTCACAAAGAAGGAACGCGAGGCTGCCCTAAAAGGAACGCGAGGCTGCCCTTGAGCGTGAACGCCAGAAAGGACAAGCGGCCCTACAACGTGAGCAGGTTGAATAAGAGAACGTGATCTGAGAACCAACGTGAACACGATAAGAAGCAAGCCGATAATGCTCTAGAATACCGTAGAAAAGAACTCGTCTTGTAAACTACACACCTCACTCAGCGCCAACAAGCTGAAGCTAAACTTCCAGTAAGCTTTAGCATCTCCCAGCAAGTAAGTTAATGCCAACATTCGTTGAGACAGAGATAGATGTGTTTTTTGCTACTTTTGAGTCCTTAGCTAAAAAACTTAGCTCGCCTGAAGATCAGTGGTCTATACTTCTCAGAGTGCATCTCACAGGTAGAGCTGCGGTTACTCTCAGCACCTTGGCGTCTGAGAATCACTACCAGATCCTAAAGCAAGCCGTTCTAGACGCCTACCTTCTCTCCAACCAAAAGCTACAGACGAAGATTCCGTGATTATCTAAAGGCAGTGTCACCACCTATTTAGAATTTGCCAATACTAAGTAAAGATATTTCATGAAATGGTTGGAAGCAGCACATGTTTCTACATTTTCAGACCTCGTCAACCTTATTCTAGTTGAGAAATTCTTTCGACGTGTTCCTGCTCCCATCCGTCTTCACTTAGCACACAAAGAGGAAACCGACCTCATCAGATGTGTGAAGTCGGCTGACACCTACAGTCTTATACACAGGTTAACAGCTGACACATCTTCCAGTAAGAAGTCTTGGTCTAATTATGACAAAGTGAGTACCGATCAAGCGAGCTCTCAATTATATTGTAGGTATTGCAAGCTCTATGGACATACCATAGATAAATGTGGAAAAGCCCAATACAAAGGCTATAGTGAAACTCCTAAACCCAAACCGACTCCTCCTAAGTCCGGTAAGCCTGTGATGAATATTGGTGTTCCTGTTAATGATCTTTCTCTCTTCAGCAAACACCTGTACCCTGGAACTGTCTCTGCCAACAGCACAGATTCGGAGAGAGATTTCAAAGTGAAGATCTTGAGGGACACAGCGGCTCTTCAGTCTATAATTTTGAAATCGGCTGTGCCTAAAATCACCTACACCGGGAAGACGGTCCTTATCACTGACCTCACTGCTACCACTCCGTATCCACTCGCCAGAGTCCACCTGGATTGTCCTTTCGTACAAGGTGACGTCCAAGTCGCCATCCAGGAAAAGCCTTTTCCCATGTCCGGGGTACAACTTCTCCTGGGCAACGACTTGGCCGAAGATCTGCAACCTTCCAACTTGATCATCATGGACAAACTCCAGGTATGTGACTCTGTCGTGGAATACCCCATCCTGAAGTATATTCCAGCAGAGGTCCAAGAAAGTGATGAAGTCTCTCCTCCGGTTTTGGTGACAATCCGTGCGCAAGTTGCACGCCCACAACCAGCTGACTCTGTTTCAACAGCTGTCCCTCAAGACCATCAGAATCTGCCACCGAATCTCACTATGCTGGAGTTCCGTAAGTTGCAGAGGGAGGATCCCTCATTATCACCATTATTCTTCCAGGACGAGACTCAATCTGATAGTATTCCTGGGTTCTTTATAGAGGGCCAATTTCTCTACCGCAGGTACCGACCCAGTAAACTAACGGAGGATGGCGATTGGGCTAATATCGACCAACTAGTAGTTTCCACCAGCCTACGGCCTGATATTCTACACCTGGCCCATGGAGGGCTTTCTCACTACAGTTTTAATAAAACCTATCACGCCATCAGACAAGACTATTACTGGCCAGGTATGATTAAAGATGTAAAAACTTATATACAACAGTGTCATACATGTCAGTTAGCAGGAAAACCTAACATCTATATTCCCAAGGCTCCATTGATTCCTATCCCGGTGCCTTCGGAACCCTTTCACAGACTTATCATAGACTGTGTTGGTCCTTTACCGGACCAGTTCTGGCAACGCTTATACTAACCATCCTGTGTCCAACCACCAGATTCCCAATAGCAGTTCCTGTAAAGAATATTACGGTTGCTACTGTGGTAAACAACTGTTGAAGATCTTTTTACAATATGGATTTCCTCGGGAGATTCAAAGTGACTGTGGCACCAACTTCACCATTGATCTCTTCAAGAAGACACTGGAAGAATTCAACATTACTCAGGTATTGTCCAGCCCCTATCATCCTGCTTCACAGGGTTCTCTTGAACGTAGTCACCAAACTATAAAATCACTACTTAGGAAATTTTGCAATGAAGCTATGAAAGTCTGGGATAAACAACTTGACATCATCATGTTCATTTTCAAAAGTCTCCCAAATGAGTCTCTAGGAGTGTCTCCTTATGAGATGCTCTACGGACATAAGTGCCGTACTCCTCTTAAAGCTTTTAAAGACTCTCTAAGTAATGCCACCTTCAGTGACTCTATGAATGTGCCCCAGTTTCTTCAAAACTTAAAGCACATTCTAGAGCGAGTGCATAAATTTGCCAACGACAACTTATTAAAAGCTCAAGATAGGATGAAGACTCCTTTTGACAAACGCAGTAAAATCAGGAAATTTAAAACAGGAGACTTCGTTTTAGCATATTTTCCAATCCCTGGTTCTCCCTTGCAAAATAAGTTTTCAAGACCTTTCCGCATCAAGGAGTGCAAAAACAACCACAACTACGTTCTTGAGACTCCAGATAGGCGGCGGAGGACCCAGTTGTGCCACGTCAATCTTTTCAAGGAATATAAAGGTAATCCATCCACTGTGTTAGTATCTCTCTCCACCTTTAAAGATCCATAACTCTACAGTGAGACCTTCCCTGCTTCTCCTCCCGAAAGCACTAACTCTGAGTCAGTGCCTTCCAACTCGAAAATTCTTACAGATCTTCCTAAATATTTGCAGGACTGTAACAGTGCTCCTCTCATCAGAGTCTTCCAAGAACATCAGAAGTTGTTCAGCGATGATCCTCAGGAATGTAATGTGGTTCAACACGACATCCAGTTACTTCCTGATACCCGGCCGATTCGTCAACCCTTCTACTGTATCAGCCCGTACAAAAAGGAAGTTGTGTGCTGAGGTACAGTACCTTCTGGATCATGGGCTAGCCACCCCTTGTGAGTCCCCTTGGGCCTCACCCTGCATGTTGGTGCCGAAACCTCACGGTAAAGTACGATTATGTAAAGACTATAGGAAACTGAACCTCGTGACCGTCAAGGATGCTTACCCTTTACCTCGTATAGATGATACCCTTGACGCCGTAGGTAATGCTACTTATCTTTCTCAGATTGACTTGTTAAAGAGCTACTATCAGATTAGTCTGACAGAGCGAGCTTCAGCACCTCAGTTTCGGTGCTGAGGTGATGTCGATCTGTGAGGATGTCGATACGAGTATGGAGGTTTTCGTCGATGTTGCTGTTTCTCCATTGGTTTGTAGCATGAACTTGAAACCGGCCATATACTGCAGGTATGTTGACGACATTTTTACACAGGTACCTGATGTCAGACATCTGCAGGAGCAGAAAGAGGCATTTTAGCGGAATTCTGTGTTGCGTTTCACTTATGAGATGGAGAAGGATGGGAAGCTGCCCTTTCTAGATGTAACAGTCATGGAAAGGAGCGGAGGTTTCCACACTGCAGTCTACACTAAGGAAACAAACATAGGAATGTGCCTAAATGCCAACAGTGACTGCCCAGATAGGTACAAGAGGAGTGTTGTTAACGCTTATGTCGACCGTGCTCTCAGCCACAGCTCAGAATGGAAGCAAGTCGACGAAGAACTCTGTAGAGTAAGGCAGGTCCTAGTCAACAACAGCTTCTCCAATGGTTTTATTGAAGACATCATAAGAAGGAAAGTGAAACGCCATGCAACCTCTGAAGATACAAGTAACACAACACCTATACCCCCTATTAGACTATTTTACAGGAACTTCTTCTCCACAGCTCATAAAACGGAGGAAAGGGTCTTGAAAGATATTGTTAATAGAAACGTTATCCCTACAGACAAAAATCAGAAGATACAATTGACGATTTACTATAAAACCAAGAAAACTGCCAACCTACTCATGAGAAACTCTCCAGACACAAAGCAGAACGCTTTGAAAGAGACCAATGTCGTCTATGCCTTCAAATGCCCACTTGCGGACTGTAAGCCCCAAAGAACTCAATATATAGGCAAGACAACAACATCTCTTTCCAGGCGATTAACGATGCATAAGCAACAGGGCTCTATCAAGGAACATATAATCTCTTCCCACAACCAAACCATCACCAGAGAAATCTTAACAAACAACACAGAAATCATTGATAGATACAGCGACAACAGGCGGCTTGACATCTGCGAGGCACTACACATCAAGAAGTCAACACCAGCAATCAACAGCCAATTAACGCACAACTATATTCTACCCACTTCAAGACTCCGCTCCAATATAGAAACATCAAGAAATACGGGCCAATAGGCCTTCTGCAGTTACAGATCTATTCTTCCCTTTAGCTTATACCCATTGTTTCGTGTTCTGTGTTTGTTCTCACCTCACCCCAAACCATTGTAACATGTCACCTCACCCAAATGCAGGTATAAAAAGAAAAGCTGTTTAAACTCTGTTCAGTTATAGTTGTTCTGTGTGTGTGTAACTAAAGTCTTTGAAAATGTAATAAGTTTTACGAAACGCGCTCAAGTGTCGCGTCAGACTAAGAAATAAAGAATGAATTTTGGAGAATTGATTTTTCATTTACCGTCATCAGTAAAAACAAACATAAGGAAAATTGAGAAAATTCGTGTTAGAATTATTAATCTTACTTTTTCGGTCATATTTAATAACATATGTCTACAGGAAAGACTGCTACCAAAATATACTAATATATATATATATATATATATATATATATATATATATATATATATATATATATATATATATATATATATATATATATATATATATATATATATATATATATGGGTAGCAGTCTTTCCTGTTGACATATATTATTAAATATGACCGAAGAAGTAAGATTAATAATTCTAACACGAATTTTCTCAATGTTTCTTATATTCTTTTTCACTGTTGATGGTAACTGAAAAATCAATTCTCCAAAGTTCATTTTTATTTCTAGTCTGACGCGACAGTTAAGCGCGTTTCGTAAAACTTATTACATTTTCAAAGACTTTAGTTTACACACACACAACTATAACTGAACCGAGTTTAAACAGCTTTGACTTTTTTATACCTGCATTTGGGTGAGGTGACATGATACAATGGTTTTGGATGAGGTGAAAACAAACTTTCAACAAAACACAGAACACGAAACAATGGGTATAAGCTAAAGGGAAGAATAGAAGTAACTGCAGAGGGCCTATTGGCCCATATTTCTTGATGCTTCTATATTGGAGCGGAGTCTTGAAGTGGGTAGAATATAATTGTGCATTAATTGGCTGTTGATTGCTGGTGTTGACTTCTTAATGTGTAGTGCCTCGCAGATATCTAGCTGCCTGCTATCGCTGTATCTATCGATGATTTCCGTGTTTTTTGTTAAGACTTCTCTGGTGATGGTCTGGTTGTGGGAAGAGATTATATGTTCCTTGATAGAGCCCTGTTGCTTATGCATCGTTAATCGCCTGGAAAGAGATGTTGTTGTCTTGCCTATATACTGAGTTCTTTGAGGCTAACAGTCCCCAAGTGGGCATTTGAAGGCATAGACGACAATGGTCTCTTTCAAAGCGTTCTGCTTTGAAAGGCAAAGGTCAACAAATTGATCGATCTGTGAAAGCCAAGAAATCCGGACTCCACCTGCCAAAGATTATTGGGGAATATAAGCCTAGATATGCGTATGGAAATGTCAAGACACATAAGCCTGGGAACCCACTTCGGCCAATCATTAGCCAGATACCCACACCCACGTACAGACTGGCGAAGCGACTCAACGGCTTGCTGACTCCTTATGTCCCTTGCACCTTCAGCCTGAAGTCTCCAAAGGAATTTGTTGACTTACTGAGGGGAACACAGGCCACAGGGATAAGAGCCTCGTTGGACGTAGAATCACTGTTTACCAACGTACCTGTGGATGAAACAATCAGGATGATAGCGGACAGAGTGTATCATGATCCGGCCTGTACTCCTCTTGACATACCAGAAAATATTCTAAGGAAACTACTCCAAACTAAAGAGGCGCCCTTCTTGAGCCCGGATGGACACATGTATAAGCAAGTAGATGGGGTCGCCATGGGTTCTCCCCTAGGTGTCCTGTTTGCGAACTTCTACATGGGAACCATCGATCAAAAGGACTTATCGATATGAACTTGAAACCGGCCATATACTGCAGGTATATTGACGACATTTTTACACAGGTACCTGATGTCAGACATCTGCAAGTGCTGAAGGAAGCATTTGAGCAGAATTCCGTGTTGCGTTTCACTTACGAGATGGAGAAGGATGGGAAACTACCTTTTATAGATGTAACAGTCATGGAAAGGAGCGGAGGTTTCCACACTGCTGTCTACACTAAGGAAACAAACATAGGAATGTGCCTCAATGCCAACAGTGACTGCCCAGACAGGTACAAGAGGAGTGTTGTTAACGCTTATGTCGACCGTGCTCTCAGCCACAGCTCAGAATGGAAGCAAGTCGATGAAGAACTCTGTAGGATAAGGCAGGTCTTAGTCAACAACGGCTTCTCCAATGGTTTCGTTGAAGACATCATAAGAAGGAAGGTGAAACGCCATGCAACCTCTGAAGAGACAACTAACACAACACCTGTACCCCCTATTAGACTATTTTACAGGAACTTCTTTTCCACAGCTCATAAAACGGAGGAAAGGGTCCTGAAAGATATTGTTAATAGAAACGTTATCCCTACAGACAAAAATCAGAAGATACAATTGACGATTTACTATAAAACCAAGAAAACTGCCAACCTACTCATGAGAAACTCTCCAGACACAAAGCAGAACGCTTTGAAAGAGACCAATGTCGTCTATGCCTTCAAATGCCCACTTGGGGACTGTAAGCCTCAAAGAACTCAGTATATAGGCAAGACAACAACATCTCTTTCCAGGCGATTAACGATGCATAAGCAACAGGGCTCTATCAAGGAACATATAATCTCTTCCCACAACCAGACCATCACCAGAGAAGTCTTAACAAAAAACACGGAAATCATCGATAGATACAGCGATAGCAGGCAGCTAGATATCTGCGAGGCACTACACATTAAGAAGTCAACACCAGCAATCAACAGCCAATTAACGCACAATTATATTCTACCCACTTCAAGACTCCGCTCCAATATAGAAACATCAAGAAATATGGGCCAATAGGCCCTCTGCAGTTACTTCTATTCTTCCCTTTAGCTTATACCCATTGTTTCGTGTTCTGTGTTACGTTGAAAGTTTGTTTTCACCTCATCCAAAACCATTGTAACATGTCACCTCACCCAAATGCAGGTATAAAAAAGTCAAAGCTGTTTAAACTCTGTTCAGTTATAGTTGTGTGTGTGTAAACTTAAGTCTTTGAAAATGTAATAAGTTTTACGAAACGCGTTCAAGTGTCGCGTCAGACTAGAAATAATAATGAATTTTGGAGAATTGATTTTTCAATTACCATCAACAGTGAAAAAGAATATAAGAACCATTGAGAAATTTCGTGTTAGAATTATTAATCTTACTTTTTTGGTCATATGAAATAATATATCTATATATATATATATATATATATATATATATATATATATATATATATATATATATATATATATATATATATATATATATTATATATAGCTGTGCTGTTGTTGCAATAGTTGTGCATTAATTTGTATATATATATATATATCTATATATATATATATATATATATATATATATATATATATATATATATATATATATATATATATATATATATATATATAGCTGTGCTGTTGTTGCAATAGTTGTGCATTAATTTGTATATATATATATCTATATATATATATATATATATATATATATATATATATATATATATATATATATATATATATATATATCTTCATTCACCTCATTCTTTGGGGCACACGTGAGGAACACAAATGGGAACAAGCCTGAATGGTCCCCAGGACTATATGCAACTGAAAACTCACACCCCAGAAGTGACTAGAACCCATACTGCCAGGAGCACTCTGCTGGTGTACAGGATCCCTTAACCGCTCGACCAACACGACCGGACAAAAGAGGATTGTAGCCGAGGCTATTTCCATCCCCCGCCGGCACTCGGTAGGTAATCTTGGGCATGGTATTTTATGTTGGGGGATGGGGACCATTCAGGCTACTTTGCATTTGTGTTCCTCACGTGTGCCCCAAAGAATGAGGCGATTTGAAAAAATACCATACCAAGATTACCAACCGAGTGCCTGCAGGAGGATGGAAATAGCCTCGGCTACCATCCTCTTTTGTCTGGTCGTATGGGCCAATAGGCCTTCTGCAGTTGCCTTTGTTCTTATGAACACTTAAGTCCCGAAATCATCTCAAGATTACCTCAAGATGATTATCTTTATTAATGAAAGGTTACATGAAATCTTTCTGACGAAGATAAAGGAGAAGAGTTTGTCATGCTTCCTGTTTATTCCGACACAAACATGAACTATAGACTGTAATAATTGTGTTGCATAATCATGTCTGATAACAATATATGAAGAGATTTTTCTTATGGATGGTGGTGAAGTTTTCAAACATTACGTGCTAAGCATTACAATAGGCAGAAAAAGTTTTCTTACTATTTTGTATATGTAACAAATAGTTTAGAATACCGATAGATTAGTAAAAAACACGGGCTCACCATAGCCCGTGCTATTTGGAACTTTTTGTTCCAAGTAGCTTATCTTAAACAACATAGTAAAATATAATTTGTTGTTCAAATCTGAATATTGAATATGAAGCGGGGGGGGGGGGGGTCCACTCTCCTGGGTCGTCGTTGCAGTAAGTGTGAATATGTCGTGTCAGCCAGTGATGCTGAGGCCCTTAGTGCTGGCTCTCACCTTCTGCCGCTGATGCACGACAGGAATTTGCACTCATGAATACATTATGCTCCTCCAGGAAATTCTTTGCAAACTCGTAAATATGTCGGGATATCGTTTAGCGTTAAAACATATAAACCTTCATAATAATCTACATTTAGCATTTGCGTGAGTCATGATGCATACCATAGCACCTGTGTAATCACCAGGCGTACGCCATAGGAGATCACTGGGTCAGAAATAACGACTTTAAATGAGAAGGGGAGGGGGGGGGGTAGTTTGACAAGTAGCTATAGGTTCCTCTCCTCGTCGAGGCCACTTGAGAGAGATTGTGGCCTTCAGGTAACTTCAGGCCAGTATGAAAACTCGGTGATTAACTAGAGTAGTTCTTATATATAAAGCTCTCTCAGACTCTCTAAGGTTTAAAGTCACCTTACGTTACCTTACTGTGCTTAAGATAAGTCTTGCGTTGGTGACAGTCTGCCACTCAAACAATCACTGCTTGATTGTTAGTGATTGTGTGAAGAACCATTGCCTATCATTGCCTTAATGTCATTTATATGGAACTTGTTCTCTCAACATATTAATAAAATCACGGTCAACCGACCATATGAAGGCTCTGATACACAGTTGGCTCCTGACTCATCCCTGTATCTATAATAGATACTTAGCACTGGCGTTAATACATTCTAATAGATACAAATACTAATCTCACCCAATATATGTCGACTCCCGAGAGACACAGCCTTTAGATGAACTTGAAGTTGCACTATGAATATCACTGACATTCCTAATGAACCTCACCCTTAGGGAGAAAGAGATGAGCGGACAAAGAGGGGGTACAGAGGGGGCAGAGAGGGAGGTAGAAGCTAGACCCGGGCACTGCGGGGGGCTCCCACCCATTTAGGGTTTTATAAATAATTCTCCCTCTTACACACACACGCACACCCAAAGTTTATATATCTTGCCCCATGGGATCTAAACTTTACTAATCATCAACCAACTTGTGTCGGGTTCTTGAAGACATCTCTGTGAGACCTCTCCACGGCTGACTGTGTTGGATGTCGCCCGCTCTATATCCCCATCCAGCCCACGCACACACACACACACACAATCAGTTTGGAGTTCTCCATCGTTCTTCATCGACTTGCTTCCATCCTAAGCTGTGGCTGAGAGCACGGTCGACATAAGCGTTAACAACACTCCTCTTGTACCTGTCTGGGCAGTCACTGTTGGCATTGAGGCACATTCCTATGATTGTTTCCTTAGTGTAGGCTGCTGTGTGGAAACCTCCGCTCCTTTCCATGACTGTTACATCTAGAAAGGGCAGCTTCCCATCCTTCTCCATCTCATAAGTGAAACGCAACACAGAATTCCGCTAAAATGCCTCTTTCTGCTCCTGCAGATGTCTGACATCAGGTACCTGTGTAAAAATGTCGTCAACATACCTGCAGTATATGGCCGGTTTCAAGTTCATGCTACAAACCAATGGAGAAACAGCAACATCGACGAAAACCTCCATACTCGTATCGACATCCTCACAGATCGACATCACCTCAGCACCGAAACTGAGGTGCTGAAGCTCGCTCTGTCAGACTAATCTGATAGTAGCTCTTTAACAAGTCAATCTGAGAAAGATAAGTAGCATTACCTACGGCGTCAAGGGTATCATCTATACGAGGTAAAGGGTAAGCATCCTTGACGGTCACGAGGTTCAGTTTCCTATAGTCTTTACATAATCGTACTTTACCGTGAGGTTTCGGCACCAACATGCAGGGTGAGGCCCAAGGGGACTCACAAGGGGTGGCTAGCCCATGATCCAGAAGGTACTGTACCTCAGCACACAACTTCCTTTTTGTACGGGCTGATACAGTAGAAGGGTTGACGAATCGGCCGGGTATCAGGAAGTAACTGGATGTCGTGTTGAACCACATTACATTCCTGAGGATCATCGCTGAACAACTTCTGATGTTCTTGGAAGACTCTGATGAGAGGAGCACTGTTACAGTCCTGCAAATATTTAGGAAGATCTGTAAGAATTTTCGAGTTGGAAGGCACTGACTCAGAGTTAGTGCTTTCGGGAGGAGAAGCAGGGAAGGTCTCACTGTAGAGTTATGGATCTTTAAAGGTGGAGAGAGATACTAACACAGTGGATGGATTACCTTTATATTCCTTGAAAAGATTGACGTGGCACAACTGGGTCCTCCGCCGCCTATCTGGAGTCTCAAGAACGTAGTTGTGGTTGTTTTTGCACTCCTTGATGCGGAAAGGTCTTAAAACTTATTTTGCAAGGGAGAACCAGGGATTGGAAAATATGCTAAAACGAAGTCTCCTGTTTTAAATTTCCTGATTTTACTGCGTTTGTCAAAAGGAGTCTTCATCCTATCTTGAGCTTTTAATAAGTTGTCGTTGGTAAATTTATGCACTCGCTCTAGAATGTGCTTTAAGTTTTGAAGAAACTGGGGCACATTCATAGAGTCACTGAAGGTGGCATTACTTAGAGAGTCTTTAAAAGCTTTAAGAGGAGTACGGCACTTATGTCCGTAGAGCATCTCATAAGGAGACACTCCTAGAGACTCATTTGGGAGACTTTTGAAAATGAACATGATGATGTCAAGTTGTTTATCCCAGACTTTCATAGCTTCATTGCAAAATTTCCTAAGTAGTGATTTTATAGTTTGGTGACTACGTTCAAGAGAACCCTGTGAAGCAGGATGATAGGGGCTGGACAATACCTGAGTAATGTTGAATTCTTCCAGTGTCTTCTTGAAGAGATCAATGGTGAAGTTGGTGCCACAGTCACTTTGAATCTCCCGAGGAAATCCATATTGTAAAAAGATCTTCAACAGTTGTTTTACCACAGTAGCAACCGTAATATTCTTTACAGGAACTGCTATTGGGAATCTGGTGGTTGGACACAGGATGGTTAGTATAAGCGTTGCCAGAACTGGTCCGGTAAAGGACCAACACAGTCTATGATAAGTCTGTGAAAGGGTTCCGAAGGCACCGGGATAGGAATCAATGGAGCCTTGGGAATATAGATGTTAGGTTTTCCTGCTAACTGACATGTATGACACTGTTGTATATAAGTTTTTACATCTTTAATCATACCTGGCCAGTAATAGTCTTGTCTGATGGCGTGATAGGTTTTATTAAAACTGTAGTGAGAAAGCCCTCCATGGGCCAGGTGTAGAATATCAGGCCGTAGGCTGGTGGAAACTACTAGTTGGTCGATATTAGCCCAATCGCCATCCTCCGTTAGTTTACTGGGTCGGTACCTGCGGTAGAGAAATTGGCCCTCTATAAAGAACCCAGGAATACTATCAGATTGAGTCTCGTCCTGGAAGAATAATGGTGATAATGAGGGATCCTCCCTCTGCAACTTACGGAACTCCAGCATAGTGAGATTCGGTGGCAGATTCTGATGGTCTTGAGGGACAGCTGTTGAAACAGAGTCAGCTGGTTGTGGGCGTGCAACTTGCGCACGGATTGTCACCAAAACCGGAGGAGAGACTTCATCACTTTCTTGGACCTCTGCTGGAATATACTTCAGGATGGGGTATTCCACGACAGAGTCACATACCTGGAGTTTGTCCATGATGATCAAGTTGGAAGGTTGCAGATCTTCGGCCAAGTCGTTGCCCAGGAGAAGTTGTACCCCGGACATGGGAAAAGGCTTTTCCTGGATGGCGACTTGGACGTCACCTTGTACGAAAGGACAATCCAGGTGGACTCTGGCGAGTGGATACGGAGTGGTAGCAGTGAGGTCAGTGATAAGGACCGTCTTCCCGGTGTAGGTGATTTTAGGCACAGCCGATTTCAAAATTATAGACTGAAGAGCCGCTGTGTCCCTCAAGATCTTCACTTTGAAATCTCTCTCCGAATCTGTGCTGTTGGCAGAGACAGTTCCAGGGTACAGGTGTTTGCTGAAGAGAGAAAGATCATTAACAGGAACACCAATATTCATCACAGGCTTACCGGACTTAGGAGGAGTCGGTTTGGGTTTAGGAGTTTCACTATAGCCTTTGTATTGGGCTTTTCCACATTTATCTATGGTATGTCCATAAAGCTTGCAATACCTACAATATAATTGAGAGCTCGCTTGATCGGTACTCACTTTGTCATAATTAGACCAAGACTTCTTACTGGAAGATGTGTCAGCTGTTAACCTGTGTATAAGACTGTAGGTGTCAGCCGACTTCACACATCTGATGAGGTCGGTTTCCTCTTTGTGTGCTAAGTGAAGACGGATGGGAGCAGGAACACGTCGAAAGAATTTCTCAACTAGAATAAGGTTGACGAGGTCTGAAAATGTAGAAACATGTGCTGCTTCCAACCATTTCATGAAATATCTTTACTTAGTATTGGCAAATTCTAAATAGGTGGTGACACTTGCCTTTAGATAATCACGGAATCTTCGTCTGTAGCTTTTGTTGGAGAGAAGGTAGGCGTCTAGAACGGCTTGCTTTAGGATCTGGTAGTGATTCTCAGACGCCAAGGTGCTGAGAGTAACCGCAGCTCTACCTGTGAGATGCACTCTGAGAAGTATAGACCACTGATCTTCAGGCGAGCTAAGTTTTTTAGCTAAGGACTCAAAAGTAGCAAAAAACACATCTATCTCTGTCTCAACGAATGTTGGCATTAACTTACTTGCCTGGGAGATGCTAAAGCTTACTGGAAGTTTAACTTCAGCTTGTTGGCGCTGAGTGAGGTGTGTAGTTTACAAGACGAGTTCTTTTCTACGGTATTCTAGAGCATTATCGGCTTGCTTCTTATCGTGTTCACGTTGTATCTCCAGATCACGTTCTCTTAATTCAACCTGCTCACGTTGTAGGGCCGCTTGTCCTTTCTGGCGTTCACGCTCAAGGGCAGCCTCGCGTTCCTTCTTTGTAGAGCTTCTTTTTGGCGTTCACGCTCTAGGGCAGCCTCGCGTTCCTGTTCTTCTTTCTTTAGGGCAGCCTCACGTTCCTGTTCTTCTTACTTTAGGGCAGCCTCGCGTTCCTTGAATTGTAGAGCTTCTTTTTGGTGTTCACGCTCTACTTTCGCTAGTTCTAACTTTAACTTCATAGCGGCCAGAGCTTGCCGGTCTGCAATGGAATAGTTTTCGTGAGAATCAGAGTCTATAATTCCATTATGAAAGAGGTTGTCAAGGATAAGGTTATGCAATTCACTTCTGTTGGTTCCATGGGGAACATCTAGGTGGTACTCATATGCTAGAGTTTGTAATTCTGTCCACTTGGCACGAATTAAGTTCCCTACTTCATTTGCTGGATCACTACGAAATGCTGAGAGACGAAACATTTTGAGATATCAAACAGATGTACAGAGAATATACCTGTGGTATTATAAGTGTCAGTAACAGGATGACGTGGCAACTGGTGACTATCCTGTGGGAATTCAATCGTAAATGTGAAAATAATTAACGTTAATATTAGATGGTAAGTGATTAAATAATCAAAATGCAGGGAAATCTTGTACCCGGCACTCTATATACGAGAATAAGGGCAAGAAAATCCTACTAAAATAAATGAAACTTTGATAGTTTCAAAAGTGAGAGGTAGTCCAAAACGTAGGGATACCTTGCCGGGTCTCTATAGGACAGAAGCAAGGGGTTTCCTACTTAACTAGATGACACTTACAGAATTAGCATTCTTTGTGCTCTGGAAAAGAATGCCAATTCCCTTCCTGTGTAAGTATCATAATCTCTGACCGATGCATAGGGGTTTGAGTGTCAACTGGTGACGAGAACTGCTGTTGAGGTCCCAACTATACAGCGTAGTCCGTGCGAGAGGAACTATGGCCCTCTACATCCTCCTTTGGTTGGATTACAGCAGATAGGGTACATGTCCCAAAGACAAACCAAAGTACAAGGGAACTAAAGGGATGATCTGCCGTAAATGAGAAATATTCTAGGGACGAGAATAACGTAGAATACACGAGTAATAACACCGAGGGATGAATAACCAATTAAGAGAGTGACTGTGGCCGCCAGACATCACGTAATCCACAGTCATCCAACACTCATAAAATGTTACACTCGGAAAACACAAAATACACAGCACCATAAAAATTATTGAAAGTTATAAAATTATTGAAAAGGCAACGTGTAACAAAGCCAAGTACACTTACCACAAATTGAAATGATTGGTGTAGTATCAGTACCTGAGTAGTTCTTCCAAGACAAACCTTAATGTGAAGACAACTCCTGGACAGGCCCCCATTAATGTGATGAGAAATGTAGGTGTTAAGGCAGTCTTCTCTATGGCTGGTGTAAATGCCAATCACATTAAAAAAAAGAGAAACAAAATGTTGACTGCTTGGCGGTTGTCTCCTGTGGTAAAGTGAAAAGGAAAAACACCCAAAAC
This sequence comes from Procambarus virginalis, assembly GCA_020271785.1. Taxonomy (NCBI): domain Eukaryota; kingdom Metazoa; phylum Arthropoda; class Malacostraca; order Decapoda; family Cambaridae; genus Procambarus; species Procambarus virginalis. The sequence continues at coordinate 15,508 of WNGS01009137.1, forward strand.
AAATCTTATAAGTAATGAATTTTAATTTATTTTAAACAAATATAAACAAAATAAAAATAATCCCTTGGCTATGTACAGTGCGGATCAAAATATATACAAAGACAAAACACAATATAAAGTAAAATAATAAATAAATACTTTAGCCACGTTATTGTGACTCATCGCCTGCATAAAATAAAATAATGATTACGATACTCTACAATAAGCAAGACAAAAATTTGTTAAAGGTGCTGAGAATAGTGGGCTGGCTGAAACCTCTACTAATATACAGGACATATGCTTAGATAGAAGTGTCAGCTCGAGAGCACAAGAATATTCTGAGGCCAACTGCTCATGCGAGACTATATATAGATGATGCAGATGGGGCTGGAGTCACGTGAAGTCACTGATTCACTAATGGGGAGAGTGTTGGTTTGAAGTGGTTGTTTGGTTATCGATGAGGAGGTGCGCTGACTGTGAGGGAGGGGTGTGAGGAGAGTGACAGTATGGTAGTTTACCCCCTGTAGAGACGTTTGTTATTCCACTTATATACAATTCTTAAATGTGGTATGATGTTGCAGAAGTATGGAAGTTACACGATGCAGGAAGGAGCAGGCTAAATCTCTCTTGAAAGAGATTACTGTCACAATATATATATATATATATATATATATATATATATATATATATATATATATATATATATATATATATATATATATATATATATATATTGTACCTAGTAGCCAGAACTCAATATTAGGCCTACTATGCAAGGCCCGATTTGCCTAATAAGCCAAGCTTTCCTGAATTATTATATTTTCTCTAATTTTTTTCTTATGAAATGAGAAAGCTACCCATTTCATTTTGTAGGAGGTCAAATTTTTTATTGGAGTTAAAATTAACGTAGTTACATGACCGAACCTAACCAACCCTACCTAACCTAACCTAACCTATCTTTATAGATTAAGTTATGTTAGGTAGCCGAAAAAGTTAGGTTAGGTTAGGTTAGGTAGGTTAGGTAGTCGAAAAACAATTAATTCATGAAAACTTGGCTTATTAGGCAAATCGGGCCTTGCATAGTAGGCTGAGAAGTGCGTTCTGGCTACTAGGTACGACATATATGTATATATGTCGTACCTAGTAGCCAGAACTCACTTTTTGGCCTACTATGCAAGGCCCGATTTGCCTAATAAGCCAAGTTTTCCTGAATTAATATATTTTCTCTAATTTTTTTCTTATGAAATGATAAAGCTACTCATTTCATTACGTACGAGGTCAATTTTTTTTATTGGAGTTAAAATTAACGTAGATATATGACCGAACCTAACCAACCCTACCTAACCTAACCTAACCTATCTTTATTGCTTAGGTTAGGTTAGGTACTCGAAAAAGTTAGGTTAGGTTAGGTTAGGTAGGTTAGGTAGTCGAAAAACAATTAATTTATGAAAACTTGGCTTATTAGGCAAATCGAACCTTGCATAATAGGCTGAGAAGTGCGTTCTGGCTACTAGGTACGACATATATATATATATATATATATATATATTAGAGATATATATAATCTATAATATATATATATATAATATATATATATATATATATATATAACATTATATATATATTTATATATATCATATATAATATATATATATATTATATAGTATATAATATATATATATATATATATATATAATATATATATATATATATATATATAATATATATATATATATATATGTCGTACCTAGTAGCCAGAACTCACTTTTTGGCCTACTATGCAAGGCCCGATTTGCCTAATAAGCAAGTTTTCCTGAATTAATATATTTTTCTAATTTTTTTCTTATGAAATGATAAAGCTACCCATTTCATTATGTATGAGGTCAATTTTTTTTTATTGGAGTTAAATTAATGTAGATATATGACCAAACCTAACCAACCCTACCTAACCTAACCTAACCTATCTTTATAGGTTAGGTTAGGTTAGGTAGCCGAAAAAGTTAGGTTAGGTTAGGTTAGGTAGGTTAGGTAGTCAAAAAACAATTAATTCATGAAAACTTGGCCTATTAGGCAAATCGGGCCTTGCATAGTAGGCTGAGAAGTGCGTTCTGGCTACTAGGTACGACATATATATATATATATATATATATATATATATATATATAATATATATATATATATATATATGTATATAGGAATATGATAGAAACGTCTTGGCCACCATCAATATAATAGAGAGAGCAGCTTCTGTGGCTAGCAGGAACGGATCCAGACTACTAATCATGGGAGACTTCAACCACGGGATAATAGATTGAGAGAACAGAGACCACATGAAGGCCCAGACACACGGAGAGATAAGCTGCTGGATGTGGCAACAAGAAACTTTCTAAGTCAACACGTCAAGGGACCAACAAGAATGAGAGGCGGGGATGAACCAGCCTTGCTTGATTTGATTTTTACCCTAAATGAGTCGGATATAAGGAAAGTTAAGTTGGAAGCCCCCTTGGGAATGAGAGATCATAGTGTATTGAGCTTTGAGTACCTGGTTGAGCTACGAATTATCACCCCCAAAAAAGAAGTGGGACACAAAGGGCTGGCGTACCGAAAGGGAAACTATGAGGAGATGAATAAATTCCTATGGGATATACATTGGGACACAGAACTAGGAACCAAGTCCGTACAAGACATGATGGACTATGTCATCCAAAATTGTCAGGAGACTGTAAGCAGGTTTGTCCCCGCCCGACAGGAAAAAAACAGAGAAACAAAGGAAGAATCCGTGGTTTAATAGGGAATGTAAGAAAGCAAAGGAGCTGAACAAAAGGGCATGGAGGAACTTCCTTAATAACAGAACACCTGAAAGTAGAGAGAGATACCAGAGAACCAGGAATGAGTATGTTAGTGTGAGAAGAGCAGCTGAGAAAAGGTATGAAATTCATATAGCTAATAAAGCCAAGACCGAACCAAAGCTACTACACAGTCATTTCTGGAGGAAGACAACAATGAAGGAACAGGTGATGAAACTTAGGGTGGGCTAGGACAGGTACACAGAGAATGAAAAAGAGTTGTGTGCTGAACTCAACAAAAGATTCCAGGAGGTCTTTACAATAGAACAGTGAGAAGTCACGGCGCTAGGAGAGGTGGCAGTAAACCAGGTGACCTTGGAAAGGTTCGAAATTACAAGAGATGAGGTCAAGAAGCACCTATTGGAGCTGGATGTGAGAAAAGCTGTTGGGCCTGACGGAATCTCACCGTGGATATTGAAAGAGTGTGCAGGGGCACTTTGCTTACCACTCTCCATAATGTATAGTAGGTCACTGGAAACGGGAGACCTACCAGAAATATGGAAGACTGCTAATGTAGTACCAATATACAAAAAGGGTGACAGACAAGAGGCACTGAACTACAGGCCAGTGTCCTTAACTTGTACACCTTGCAAGGTGATGGAGAATATTGTGAGAAAATACCTAGTAACACATCTGGAGGGAAGAGACTTCGTGACAACCCATCAACATGGGTTCAGTGAGGGTAAATCTTGCCTTACAGGCTTGATAGAATTCTACGATCAGGTGACAAAGATTAAGCAAGAAAGAGAAGGATGGGCGGACTGCATTTTTTTGGACTGTCGGAAAGTCTTTGGCACAGTACCCCATAAAACGTTGATGCATAAGCTGGAGAAACAGGCAGGAGTAACTGGTAGGGCGCTCCAGTGGATAAGGGAGTACCTAAGCGATAGGAAGCAGAGAGTTACAGTGAGGGGTGAGACTTCAGAATGGCGTGAAGTCACCAGTGGAGTCCCACAAGGCTCTGTGCTTGGACCTATCCTGTTTCTGATATACGTAAATGATCTCCCAGAGGGTATAGACTCATTCCTCTCAATGTTTGCTGACGACGCCAAAATTATGAGAAGGATTAAGACAGAGAAGGACAGCTTGAGGCTTCAAGAAGACCTGGACAAGTTGCAGGAATGGTCGAACAAATGGCTGTTAGAGTTTAACCCAAGCAAACGTAATGTAATGAAGAAAGGGGTAGGAAGCAGCAGACCAGATACAAGATATCATTTGGGAGATGAACTACTTCAAGAGTCAGAGAGGGAGAAAGATCTGGGGGTTGATATCACACCAGACCAGTCCCCTGAAGCTCATATCAAGAGGATAACATCAGCAGCATATGCCAGGTTGGCTAACATAAGTACGGCCTTTAGAAACTTGTGTAAGGAATCTTTCAGATCATTATTTACCACATATGTCAGACCAATCCTGGAGTATGCAGCTCCAGCATTGAGTCCGTATCTAGTCAAGCATAAGACTAAACATTAAAAGGTTCAAAGGTTTGCCACCAGACTAGTACCCGAGCTGAGAGATATGAGCAACGAGGAGAGACTACAGGAATTAAACCTCACTTCGTTGGAAGACAGAAGAGTTAGGGGGGACATGATCACCACATTCAAGATTCTCAAGGGAATCGACAGGGTTGATAAAGACAGGCTATTTAATACAAGGAGCACACGCACTAGGGGACACAGGTAGAAACTGAGTGCCCAAATGAGCCACAGAGATATTAGAAAGAACTTTTTTAGTGTCAGAGTGGTTGACAAATGGAATACATTAGGAAGTAATGTGGTGGAGGCTGACTCCATACACAGTTTCAAGTGTAGATATGATAGAGCCCAATAGGCTCAGGAACCTGTACACCTCTTGATTGACGGTTGAGAGGCGAGACCAAAGAGCCAGAGCTCAACCCCCGCAAGCACAACTAGGTGAGTACACACACACATGCTGTCATCCGTGTCGTCGACATTTTGAAACTCAAGTCTTATGTGTTAAATGCTTCCTGGGTCAAGGGTTTAGTATAATCTACCGTGTTGTTTCCACAGTGGTGGCAGCTTTATCCAAGTCTCTCGTGTTATCTGCCCGGCGATGGCAACTTTAATCAAATCTCTCGCGTTATCTGCTCGCTGGTGGCAGCTTTATCCAAGTCTCTTGTGTTATCTGCACGCTGGTGGCAGCTTTAACCAAGTCTTCCGTGTTATCTGCTGGTGGCCGCCACATTAGTTCAATCTTCTTCATTAATTTTTTTTCCGCGTTATCGATCTCCTAAGTTGGTAGTTGAGGCAAACATGGTGAAAGATTACAAGTTCAAGGCCAGTTTATCAGCGGTAGATTCGTCTCGACTTAGAGGAGTGTGGCTCACTGACTGTACTGTGGCTGACTGACTGTGCTGTGTACTGTGGCTGACTGTACTGTGTACTGTGGCTCACTGACTGTGCATGCAGTCGTGTGTGGATAGACTGAAGGACTTCAGTATCAGTCGTCAGTTAAGACTTTGTCGACATCCTGTAGTGTCCGACCTTCTTGACGCCTTGAGATTTCAGAAGATCTCGTCAGAGAGGCCAAGTTAGTGGGATTTTAGCCCTAGTTGGTCGCTGTTTTAAGCCTTAAGAATCTAATCCTCACCCGACATCTCAAGAGTTCCTCAAGTCAGGATGACAGGACGGCCACCATTGGAAATGGAACTAACTTCTCGATAAAAGTTTGTCAAGCATGAGAGGGAGGGAAATGACCTGTCCAGATACACACACGCAGCTCTCCCTAACCCCCATCTCTGTCCTGCTTTGGCTCTCTTCCCCTTCCCCCTTGGGTTCTTCCCCGATCCACCTAGGATCCTCCCCGTTCCCCTAGGCTCCTCCCCGTTCCGCTAGGTTCTTCACCGATCCCCTAGACTCCTCCCCGTTCCTCTAGGCTCCTCTCCCGTTCCCTTAGGCTCCTCTACTTCACCCTGGGCTCTCCCATAATACAATTTGATTACCATCTTCTCCCTTGTACCAGGTTTTTGCTCCTCCTGCGTTGAAGAGTAGTTTGTCTTAAACATTCAATTACTTGAGGTAGTTAGCCTCTTTTGACATGTGATGTGGTAGACCTTCTTTATGGGCAGGAAGCTGTTTTAGTATAATCTTAACTCGGTCCTCTCGTTACTCGCAATAGGGGGTTAAATTTTTATCAATAACATCTTTCAGAACTACTTCCTCCGTTTTCTGAGGTGTAGAATGTTGTAATAGAAGGGATAGAAGAGCCATTCTATCACAGAATAACTCTTGATAGCTATTTTGTGATCAATCACAGAGCTTCAGCTGGGGGCGAGTTGACGAGGAACTTAGTAAAACAAGTTTCTACTCAACAGTGAATTCTCTATCGGGAAATGTCGACTTACAATGCAAGCAGAGAGCCTATGCTAGTATGCAGTTAATAATTAGTTTCCAGGAAAATTGCAGCACAATTAATTAGACTGGTCGGAGCAGAATATACCCAAGTTACTACAGTTTGTATTATAGTCCCTGGTTGCCAGTGTAGGACAGTTTTATTAAAAGGTACAATTTTAATTTCCAGAATATTTGGCCTCCTGTAAGTTTATACATTTTTAGTGAAAGGGTCCAATAACATATTTTACTGGCGACTACTGCCTGAGGAATTATTAATAAAGCAGGTTTGCAGGTGTGTATATATATATATATATATATATATATATATATATATATATATATATATATATATATATATATATATATATATATATATATATATATATATATATATATATATATATATACGTCGTACCTAGTAGCCAGAACGCACTTCTCAGCCTACTATGCAAGGCCCGATTTGCCTAATAAGCTAAGTTTTCATGAATTAATTTTTCTTCGACTACCTAACCTACCTAACCTAACCTAACCTAACTTTTTCGGCTACCTAACCTAACCTAACCTATAAAGATAGGTTAGGTAGGGTTGATTAAGTTCGGTCCTATATCTACGTTAATTTTAACTCCAATAAAAAAAATTGACCTCATACATAATGAAATGGGTAGCTTTATCATTTCATGAAAAAACTAGTGAAAATATATTAATTCATAAAAACTTGGCTTATTAGGCAAATCGGGCCTTGCATAGTAGGCTGAGAAGTGCGATCTGGCTACTAGGTACGACATATATATATATATATATATATATATATATATATATATATACATGTATATATATATATATATATATATATATATATATATATATATATATATATATATATATATATATATATATATATATATATACATGCACTCTACCTCATGCTAGAATGCTAGAAAAAGCCCTTAACCTCTCTCTTGATGACCTACAGTGGAAACAAGCCTCTCTTCCCGTAAGACTTGGGGGGCCTCGGAGTTCGAACAGCAACGCAAATCGCTGTTCCAGCCTTCTGTCCTCCTTATCAGCATCCGACGACCTTGTGAAGGAAATTCTACCTGCCCACTTACATCAGCTGGCAGGTGTACATGATCCCAATTTTACACGCTGTGCCACAGAGTGGGCCTCTCGTGCAGGCCCATCACCTCAACCACCATCCCCAAAAGCCCACAAGCAATCCAGCTGGGATGGCCCCATTGTAGACCAAGTTCCTGCAGAGTGCCTGGGTGCTGCAACAACACAACACGACATTGCTCGCCTCACAACAGTAGCAGCCCCACATGCAGGGGATTTCCTGTTAGCAACCCCAATGTTGGCAACTGGCACGCGTCTCACACCACACGCCCTCCGAATTGCTGTGGCCCTCCACCTTGCTGCCCAATCCACACCAGATATAGGTGTATTTGAGGCGAGGTGGTGGCTGACAGGTACGGCCACCATGGCCTACTCTGCCAAAACACAGGGGGATGGCACTCGAGGCACAGTGAAGTTAACGACATCATCAAGAGGAGCCTCACCACAGCTGGATGCCCAGCTGAAAGAGAGCCCCGTTACCTAATGCCCCGTAACTCTGATGCTCTTATTGGTCGCCCGGATGGTATCACAGTGAACCCCTTGGAAGAATGGTAAGCAGTTGGTATGGGACTATACATGCGTATCAACCCTGGCGTATCAACACTTACATTGATCTCAGTGTTGCACAACCAGGTGGCGCTGCCACCCACAGGGAAGCAGCCAAATCCCGTAAGTATAGAGAACTGGATCACCACTACAATTTTGTCCCCATTGCCTCTGAGACACTCGGCGCCTGGGGTAAAAGTGCTACCTGTTTTTTGAAGGAACTGGGTTCTAGGCTCATTGAAACAACAAGGGACCCTAGCGCTGCCAGCTTTCTTTTCCAGCGCCTCAGCGTGGCAATACAGAGGGGAAATGCGCTCTGCATCCAGGGTTCCTGCCCGCCATCTGAGGAGCTGGAGGAACTCGACAGCCTATGATAACCATCTTTGTAACCTATATGTAACTCCTTTTTTGTAACAAAGTTCAAATAAAGCAAATATATATGTGTACACACAAAAGAATGTGGGTGGTAGGAGAAGATAATATTAGTGTTCAGTGAGAAACCACAAGGTCTCCTCTGAATACTTTTTATTTTCTTCTCCGAGGCTATGGGTCCCCACATTGGCACCAGAGGTGGTACCCTCACAAACTTTAAAAAAAAATACATATATATATATATATATATATATATATATATATATATATATATATATATATATATATATATATATATATATATATATATATATATATATATATATGTAAATATTCGTTTGTTCAAAATCGTTAATCTCCGAAAGTTCTTCCCCGATTGCTTTGAAATTTTCACGCAATCTTACATTCGCATCCGAGCAGGTTTTTATATACATATTATATTGATGCCACGTATGTGACGGAAAAAACTTGTTTTTTTTAAAACTGTGTTTTTCATGTGATTTTGATGTGAGAGAAATCTTCGAAACCTTTTTATCGATTGCTTTGAAATTTTGACACGTTGTTGCATTCGTATAGGCGCATGTTCCTATATGCCTACTATATGCATGCCTTACCTGTGACCGTTGAAAACGTGCTTTTTTTGAAAAACATCGCCATCTATTGGATATAAGAGCAACACTCACTGTAATCTCCCAAAGTTCTTCACCGATTGCTTTGAAACTCTGACACAACGTTCCATTCGAATATGCGCATCTTTTCATATGCCTACTTTATAGATGCCACCCCTGTGACAGGTAAAAATATGCGATTTTGAAAAACAGCGCCATTTGTTGCACATAATATCAACATGCTAGCTATACTATATATGTCACGAATTCCATTTCAATGTTTCCGATTGCATTGATAAATTTTATTTTCAAAGATTTCGATTTATTTTATTTTTATTTATTTTTTGTGTAACATTGTGTTGGGATCGAATTGTGTTGTTTATCATACCGTTCATTTCGAAGGTATAAATATAGATGCCACACCTGTTATAGGTAAAACTATGTTTGAACAAATCTTGTTCTAAGCAGAAAAACTATGCTGTTCTTGAAAAAGAGTGCCATCTGTTGCATATAAGAGCAACACAAATGCTATACTAAATATGTTACAATTCCATTTCAATATATCTGATAGCATTGATCAAATGAATTTTAATAAATTTTTATTTATTTTTATTTTGCTTTAATTATTTTGAGTGAATTGCATTTGAAATGAGCTGTGTTGTTTACCATACTGTTCATTTCGTGAGTATACTTTATTCTTTTTTTTTACTTTTTCATATTTTCATTTCATTTTTTAACTGTTTTTATTATATTTCAGTGATGGGAACATCAGATCACTTGATGTTCCCTATTTTCTGATGGGAACATCACACAATATGGGAAGGCATCGGACGAGGGAGTTGGGAATGGTGGGGATAGCGAGGGGACGTAAGTGAGAGATAATGGGGAGGACAAAGGGACGAAGAAGGGGGTAATGGTGGGGAACAACGAGAGGATGAGAAAGTTGGGGATGGTGAGGACGAGGGGATAGGGAAATGGAGAATTGTGGGGAGGACAAAGGGACAGGGGATTTGGGCAAGGTGGGAAGGAAGAGAGGATGGTGGAGTGGGGAATGGTAGGGAGGACGAGGGGACGGTGGAGTGGGGAATGGTGGGGAGGCCAAGGAGACAGGTGAGGTGGGAATGGTGGGGAAGACTGGGGGACAGGGAAGGTTGCTGTTGCTCAGCAATGCACATGCGTTGCTGAGCCACAACAACGCGTGGCCGGGTTTTGCTAGTATATAAATAAAAATGTAAATGTTCGTTTGTTCAAAATCGCTAATCTCCGAAAGTTCTTCACTGATTGCTTTGAAATTTTCACACAACGTTCCATTCACATCCGAGCAGGGTTATATATACATACTATTTAGATGTCACGTCAGTGACGGAAAAAAACATGCTTTTTCTGAAAAACTATGATTTTAATGTGTTTTTCATGTGCGGGATATCTTCGGAACCTCTTTACCGATTGCTTTGAAATTTTGACACAACGCTGCATTCGAATAGGCGCGTCTTTTTTATATATCTACTATATACATGCTTCACCTGTGCAAGGAAAAAACATGCTTTTTTTGAAAAACAGCACCACCTGTTGGACATAAGAGCTTCTTTAAGAGGAGTACCGGCACATTTAGTGTCCCGTAGAGCCATCTCTAGTAAGAGGACACTGTCCCTAGAGGAGGACATCCATATTGGCGGGCCGACTTTTGACAACATGAACATTTGATCTGATGTCAAAGTTGTGGCAATTATACCAGTCTTCATACTGCTTAATACATTGCAAAATTTCCCGTAAGTAGTGATCTTTGCCTATAGTTTTGTGAAGCTACGCTTCAATGATGTAACCCCTGTGAAGGCAGGGCATGGGATGTTAGGGGTTGGACAGTACCTGTGTGATGTTGAAATCTTCCAGTGTCTTCTTGAAGAGAATGAACTGGTGAAGTTGGTGCCACGATCGCTCTGAATCTCACCCGAAGGAAATTACATATTGTCGTAAAGATCTCAACAGTTTGGTTTCACCGGACAGGCAGCAAGCCATAATATTCTTTAACAAGGAAATGTTAATTGGTAGGAAATCTGTTGGTGGGACACAGGATGGTTAGTATAAAAGCGTTGCCAGAACTGGTCAGAGGTAAAGGACCAACACAGTCTATGATAGTCTGTGGAAAGGTTAACTGGAAGGCAACCGGCAGATAGGAATTAATGGAGCCTTGGGAAATAGAGATGTTAGGTTTTCCTGCCTAACTGACATGTCATGACAACTGGTTGTATATAATTGTATTACATC
>WNGS01009138.1:0-11860 GCA_020271785.1 Procambarus virginalis
GGGTGGTCACATAGTGCTCTCTGGGTGTCACACAGTGCTCTCTGGGTGGTCACACAGTGCTCTCAGGGTGGTCACATAGTGCTCCTGGGTGGTCACATAGTGCTCTCAGGGTGGTCACACAGTGCTCTCTGGGTGGTCACACAGTGCTCTCTGGGTGGTCACACAGTGCTCTCTGGTGGTCACACAGTGCTCTCAGAGTGGTCACATAGTGCTCTCTGGGTGGTCACATAGTGCTCTCTGGGTGGTCACATAGTGCTCTCTGGGTGGTCACATAGTGCTCTCTGGGTGGTCACACAGTGCTCTCTGTGGTCACACAGCGCTCTCTAGGTGGTCACATAGTGCTCTCTTGGTGGTCACATAGTGCTCTCAGGGTGGTCACACAGTGCTCTCTGGGTGGTCACACAGTGCTCTCTGGGTGGTACACAGTGCTCTCTGGATGGTCACACAGTGCTCTCTGGGTGTCACATAGTGCTCTCTGGGTGGTCACACAGTGCTCTCTGGGTGTCACACAGTGTTCTCTGGTGGGTCACACAGTGCTCTCTGGGTGGTCACACAGTGCTCTCTGGGTGGTCACACAGTGCTCTCTGGGTGGTCACACAGTGCTCTCTGGGTGGTCACACAGTGCTCTCTGGGTGGTCACACAGTGCTCTCTGGGTGGTCACACAGTGCTCTCTGGGTGGTCACACAGTGCTCTCTGGGTGGTCACACAGTGCTCTCGGGTGGTCACACATGCTCTCTGGGTGGTCACACAGTGCTCTCTGGGTAGTCACACAGTGCTCTCTGGGTGGTCACACAGTGCTCTCTGGGTGGTTACACAGTGCTCTCTGGGTGGTCACACAGTGCTCTCTGGGTGGTCACACAGTGCTCTCTGGGTGGTCACACAGTGCTCTCAGGGTGGTCACATAGTGCTCTCTGGGTGGTCACATAGTGCTCTCAGGGTGGTCACATAGTGCTCTCTGGGTGGTCACACAGTGCTCTCTGGATGGTCACACAGTGCTCTCTGGGTGATCACATAGTGCTCTCTGGGTGGTCACACAGTGCTCTCTGGGTGGTCACACAGTGCTCTCTGGGTGGTCACAGTGCTCTCTGGGTGGTCACACAGTGCTCTCTGGGTGGTCACACAGTGCTCTCTGGGTGGTCACACAGTGCTCTCTGGTGGTTACGCAGTGCTCTCTGGGTGGTCACACAGTGCTCTCTGGGTGGTCACACAGTGCTCTCTGGGTGGTCACACAGTGCTCTCAGGGTGGTCACATAGTGCTCTCTGGGTGGTCACATAGTGCTCTCTGGTGGTCACATAGTGCTCTCTGGTGGTCACACAGTGCTCCTCTGGGTGGTCACATAGTGCTCTCTGGGTGTCACACAGTGCTCTCTGGATGGTCACATAGTGCTCTCTGGGTGGTCACATAGTGCTCTCTGGGTGGTCACATAGTGCTCTCTGGGTGGTCACATAGTGCTCTCTGGATGGTCACATAGTGCTCTCTGGGTGGTCACACAGTGATCTCTGGATGGTCACATAGTGCTCTCTGGGTGGACACATAGTGCTCTCTGGGTACACGTGAGGAACACAAATGCAAACAAGCCTGAATGGTCCCCAGGACTAGATACAACTAAAACTCACACCCCAGAAGTGACTCGAACCCATACTGCCAGGAGCAACGCAACTGGTATGTACAGGGACGCCTTAAACCACTTGACCATCACGACCGGACAATAAGGAAGTGATAGCCCCAAAAAATGAGGTGATTTTATAAAATGCTATGCCCAAGATTACTATCCGAGTACCGGCGGGGAATTGTTCATATAGCTTCGGCTATCACTTCCTTATGGTCCGGTCGTGATGGTCAAGTGGTTTAAGGCGTCCCTGTACATACCAGTTGCGTTGCTCCTGGCAGTATGGGTTCGAGTCACTTCTGGGGTGTGAGTTTTCATTCGCATATAGTCCTGGGGACCATTCAGGCTTGTTCGCATTTGTGTTCCTCACGTGTGCCCCAAAGAATGAGGTGATTTGGTAAAATGCTATGCCCAAGATACCATCCGAGTGCCGGCGGTGAGGTGGTTCAAATAGCTTCGGCTATCACCTCATTTTGTCCGGTCGTGATGGTCAAGTGGTTTAAGGCATCTTGTACATACCAGTTGCGTTGCTCCTGGGAGTATGGGTTCGAGTCACTTCTGGGGTGTGAGTTTTCATTCGCATATAGTCCTGGGGACATTCAGGCTTGTTCGCATTTGTGTTCCTCACGTGTGCCCCAAAGAATGAGGTGATTTGGTAAAATGCTATGCCAAGATAACCATCCGAGTGCCGGCGGTGAGGTGGTTCAAATAGTTCGGCTATCACCTCATTTTGTCCGGTCGTGATGGTCAAGTGGTTTAAGGCGTCTTGTACATACCAGTTGCGTTGCTCCTGGGAGTATGGGTTCGAGTCACTTCTGGGGTGTGAGTTTTCATTCGCATATAGTCCTGGGGACCATTCAGGCTTGTTCGCATTTGTGTTCCTCACGTGTGCCCCAAAGAATGAGGTGATTTGGTAAAATGCTATGCCCAAGATAACCATCCGAGTGCCGGCGGTGAGGTGGTTCAAATAGCTTCGGCTATCACCTCATTTTGTCCGGTCGTGATGGTCAAGTGGTTTAAGGCGTCTTGTACATACCAGTTGCGTTGCTCCTGGGAGTATGGGTTCGAGTCACTTCTGGGGTGTGAGTTTTCATTCGCATATAGTCCTGGGGACCATTCAGGCTTGTTCGCATTTGTGTTCCTCACGTGTGCCCCAAAGAATGAGGTGATTTGGTAAAATGCTATGCCCAAGATAACCATCCGAGTGCCGGCGGTGAGGTGGTTCAAATAGCTTCGGCTATCACCTCATTTTGTCCGGTCGTGATGGTCAAGTGGTTTAAGGCGTCTTGTACATACCAGTTGCGTTGCTCCTGGGAGTATGGGTTCGAGTCACTTCTGGGGTGTGAGTTTTCATTCGCATATAGTCCTGGGGACCATTCAGGCTTGTTCGCATTTGTGTTCCTCACGTGTGCCCCAAAGAATGAGGTGATTTGGTAAAATGCTATGCCCAAGATAACCATCCGAGTGCCGGCGGTGAGGTGGTTCAAATAGCTTCGGCTATCACCTCATTTTGTCCGGTCGTGATGGTCAAGTGGTTTAAGGCGTCTTGTACATACCAGTTGCGTTGCTCCTGGGAGTATGGGTTCGAGTCACTTCTGGGGTGTGAGTTTTCATTCGCATATAGTCCTGGGGACCATTCAGGCTTGTTCGCATTTGTGTTCCTCACGTGTGCCCAAAGAATGAGGTGATTTGGTAAAATGCTATGCCCAAGATAACCATCCGAGTGCCGGCGGTGAGGTGGTTCAAAGCTTCGGCTATCACCTCATTTTGTCCGGTCGTGATGGTCAAGTGGTTAAGGCGTCTTGTACATACCAGTTGCGTTGCTCCTGGGAGTATGGGTTCGAGTCACTTCTGGGTGTGAGTTTTCATTCGCATATAGTCCTGGGGACCATTCAGGCTTGTTCGCATTTGTGTTCCTCACGTGTGCCCCAAAGAATGAGGTGATTTGGTAAAATGCTATGCCCAAGATAACCATCCGAGTGCCGGCGGTGAGGTGGTTCAAATAGCTTCGGCTATCACCTCATTTTGTCCGGTCGTGATGTCAAGTGGTTTAAGGCGTCTTGTACATACCAGTTGCGTTGCTCCTGGGAGTATGGGTTCGAGTCACTTCTGGGGTGTGAGTTTTCATTCGCATATAGTCCTGGGGACCATTCAGGCTTGTTCGCATTTGTGTTCCTCACGTGTGCCCCAAAGAATGAGGTGATTTGGTAAAATGCTATGCCCAAGATAACCATCCGAGTGCCGGCGGTGAGGTGGTTCAAATAGCTTCGGCTATCACCTCATTTTGTCCGGTCGTGATGGTCAAGTGGTTTAAGGCGTCTTGTACATACCAGTTGCGTTGCTCCTGGAGTATGGGTTCGAGTCACTTCTGGGGTGTGAGTTTTCATTCGCATATAGTCCTGGGGACCATTCAGGCTTGTTCGCATTTGTGTTCCTCACGTGTGCCCCAAAGAATGAGGTGATTTGGTAAAATGCTATGCCCAAGATAACCATCCGAGTGCCGGCGGTGAGGTGGTTCAAATAGCTTCGGCTATCACCTCATTTTGTCCGGTCGTGATGGTCAAGTGGTTTAAGGCGTCTTGTACATACCAGTTGCGTTGCTCCTGGGAGTATGGGTTCGAGTCACTTCTGGGGTGTGAGTTTTCATTCGCATATAGTCCTGGGACCATTCAGGCTTGTTCGCATTTGTGTTCCTCACGTGTGCC
The DNA here is from genome assembly GCA_020271785.1 of Procambarus virginalis. Taxonomy (NCBI): domain Eukaryota; kingdom Metazoa; phylum Arthropoda; class Malacostraca; order Decapoda; family Cambaridae; genus Procambarus; species Procambarus virginalis. The sequence goes on from WNGS01009138.1 coordinate 4,317, forward strand.
CCAAAGAATGAGGTGATTTGGTAAAATGCTATGCCCAAGATAACCATCCGAGTGCCGGCGGTGAGGTGGTTCAAATAGCTTCGGCTATCACCTCATTTTGTCCGGTCGTGATGGTCAAGTGGTTTAAGGCGTCTTGTACATACCAGTTGCGTTGCTCCTGGGAGTATGGGTTCGAGTCACTTCTGGGGTGTGAGTTTTCATTCGCATATAGTCCTGGGGACCATTCAGGCTTGTTCGCATTTGTGTTCCTCACGTGTGCCCCAAAGAATGAGGTGATTTGGTAAAATGCTATGCCCAAGATAACCATCCGAGTGCCGGCGGTGAGGTGGTTCAAATAGCTTCGGCTATCACCTCATTTTGTCCGGTCGTGATGTCAAGTGGTTTAAGGCGTCTTGTACATACCATTGCGTTGCTCCTGGGAGTATGGGTTCGAGTCACTTCTGGGGTGTGAGTTTTCATTCGCATATAGTCCTGGGGACCATTCAGGCTTGTTCGCATTTGTGTTCCTCACGTGTGCCCCAAAGAATGAGGTGATTTGGTAAAATGCTATGCCCAAGATAACCATCCGAGTGCCGGCGGTGAGGTGGTTCAAATAGCTTCGGCTATCACCTCATTTTGTCCGGTCGTGATGGTCAAGTGGTTTAAGGCGTCTTGTACATACCAGTTGCGTTGCTCCTGGGAGTATGGGTTCGAGTCACTTCTGGGTGTGAGTTTTCATTCGCATATAGTCCTGGGGACCATTCAGGCTTGTTCGCATTTGTGTTCCTCACGTGTGCCCCAAAGAATGAGGTGATTTGGTAAAATGCTATGCCCAAGATAACCATCCGAGTGCCGGCGGTGAGGTGGTTCAAATAGCTTCGGCTATCACCTCATTTGTCCGGTCGTGATGGTCAAGTGGTTTAAGGCGTCTTGTACATACCAGTTGCGTTGCTCCTGGGAGTATGGGTTCGAGTCACTTCTGGGTGTGAGTTTTCATTCGCATATAGTCCTGGGGACCATTCAGGCTTGTTCGCATTTGTGTTCCTCACGTGTGCCCCAAAGAATGAGGTGATTTGGTAAAATGCTATGCCCAAGATAACCATCCGAGTGCCGGCGGTGAGGTGGTTCAAATAGCTTCGGCTATCACCTCATTTTGTCCGGTCGTGATGGTCAAGTGGTTTAAGGCGTCTTGTACATACCAGTTGCGTTGCTCCTGGGAGTATGGGTTCGAGTCACTTCTGGGGTGTGAGTTTTCATTCGCATATAGTCCTGGGGACCATTCAGGCTTGTTCGCATTTGTGTTCCTCACGTGTGCCCCAAAGAATGAGGTGATTTGGTAAAATGCTATGCCCAAGATAACCATCCGAGTGCCGGCGGTGAGGTGGTTCAAATAGCTTCGGCTATCACCTCATTTGTCCGGTCGTGATGGTCAAGTGGTTTAAGGCGTCTTGTACATACCAGTTGCGTTGCTCCTGGGAGTATGGGTTCGAGTCACTTCTGGGTGTGTGAGTTTTCATTCGCATATAGTCCTGGGGACCATTCAGGCTTGTTCGCATTTGTGTTCCTCACGTGTGCCCCAAAGAATGAGGTGATTTGGTAAAATGCTATGCCCAAGATAACCATCCGAGTGCCGGCGGTGGGTGGTTCAAATAGCTTCGGCTATCACCTCATTTTGTCCGGTCGTGATGGTCAAGTGGTTTAAGGCGTCTTGTACATACCAGTTGCGTTGCTCCTGGGAGTATGGGTTCGAGTCACTTCTGGGGTGTGAGTTTTCATTCGCATATAGTCCTGGGGACCATTCAGGCTTGTTCGCATTTGTGTTCCTCACGTGTGCCCCAAAGAATGAGGTGATTTGGTAAAATGCTATGCCCAAGATAACCATCCGAGTGCCGGCGGTGAGGTGGTTCAAATAGCTTCGGCTATCACCTCATTTTGTCCGGTCGTGATGGTCAAGTGGTTTAAGGCGTCTTGTACATACCAGTTGCGTTGCTCCTGGGAGTATGGGTTCGAGTCACTTCTGGGGTGTGAGTTTTCATTCGCATATAGTCCTGGGGACCATTCAGGCTTGTTCGCATTTGTGTTCCTCACGTGTGCCCCAAAGAATGAGGTGATTTGGTAAAATGCTATGCCCAAGATAACCATCCGAGTGCCGGCGGTGAGGTGTTCAAATAGCTTCGGCTATCACCTCATTTTGTCCGGTCGTGATGGTCAAGTGGTTTAAGGCGTCTTGTACATACCAGTTGCGTTGCTCCTGGGAGTATGGGTTCGAGTCACTTCTGGGGTGTGAGTTTTCATTCGCATATAGTCCTGGGGACCATTCAGGCTTGTTCGCATTTGTGTTCCTCACGTGTGCCCCAAAGAATGAGGTGATTTGGTAAAATGCTATGCCCAAGATAACCATCCGAGTGCCGGCGGTGAGGTGGTTCAAATAGCTTCGGCTATCACCTCATTTTGTCCGGTCGTGATGGTCAAGTGGTTTAAGGCGTCTTGTACATACCAGTTGCGTTGCTCCTGGGAGTATGGGTTCGAGTCACTTCTGGGGTGTGAGTTTTCATTCGCATATAGTCCTGGGGACCATTCAGGTCTTGTTCGCATTTGTGTTCCTCACGTGTGCCCCAAAGAATGAGGTGATTTGGTAAAATGCTATGCCCAAGATAACCATCCGAGTGCCGGCGGTGAGGTGTTCAAATAGCTTCGGCTATCACCTCATTTTGTCCGGTCGTGATGGTCAAGTGGTTTAAGGCGTCTTGTACATACCAGTTGCGTTGCTCCTGGGAGTATGGGTTCGAGTCACTTCTGGGGTGTGAGTTTTCATTCGCATATAGTCCTGGGGACCATTCAGGCTTGTTCGCATTTGTGTTCCTCACGTGTGCCCCAAAGAATGAGGTGTGGGTAAAATTTGGTAAATGCTATGCCCAAGATAACCATCCGAGTGCCGGCGGTGAGGTGGTTCAAATAGCTTCGGCTATCACCTCATTTTGTCCGGTCGTGATGGTCAAGTGGTTTAAGGCGTCTTGTACATACCAGTTGCGTTGCTCCTGGGAGTATGGGTTCGAGTCACTTCTGGGGTGTGTTTTCATTCGCATATAGTCCTTGGGGACCATTCAGGCTTGTTCGCATTTGTGTTCCTCACTTTTGCCCCAAAGAATGAGGTGATTTAATAAATGCTATGCCCAAGATACCATCCGATATAGCATTTTACCAAATCACCTCATTCTTTGGGGCACACGTGAGGAACACAAATGCGAACAAGCCTGAATGGTCCCCAGGACTATATGCGAATAAAAACTCACACCCCAGAAGTGACTCGAACCCATACTCCCAGGAGCAACGCAACTGGTATGTACAAGACGCCTTAAACCACTTGACCATCACGACCGACATAATGAGGTGATAGCCGAAGCTATTTGAACCACCTCACCGCCGGCACTCGGATGGTTATCTTGGGCACTAGCATTTTACCAAATCACCTCATTCTTTGGGGCACGTGAGGAACACAAATGGAACAAGCCTGAATGGTCCCCAGGACTATATGCGAATAGAAAACTCACACCCCAGAAGTGACTCGAACCCATACTCCCAGGAGCAACGCAACTGGTATGTACAAACGCCTTAAACCACTTGACCATCACGACCGGACATAATGAGGTGATAGCCGAAGCTATTTGAACCACCTCCACCGCCGGCACTCGGATGGTTATCTTGGGCATAGCATTTTACCAAATCACCTCATTCTTTGGGCAACGTGAGGAACACAAATGCGAACAAGCCTGAATGTGTCCCCAGGACTATATGCGAATGAAAACTCCCACCCCAGAAGGACTCGAACCCATACTCCCAGGAGCAACGCAACTGGTATGTACAAGACGCCTTAAACCACTTGACCATCACGACCGGACTAATGAGGTGATAGCCGAAGCTATTTGAACCACCTCACCGCCGGCACTCGGATGGTTATCTTGGGCATAGCATTTTACCAAATCACCTCATTCTTTGGGGCACACGTGAGGAACACAAATGCGAACAAGCCTGAATGGTCCCCAGGACTATATGCGAATGAAAACTCACACCCAGAAGTGACTCGAACCCATACTCCCAGGAGCAACGCAACTGGTATGTACAAGACGCCTTAAACCACTTGACCATCACGACCGGACATAATGAGGTGATAGCCGAACTATTTGAACCACCTCACCGCCGGCACTCGGATGGTTATCTTGGCATAGCATTTTACCAAATCACCTCATTCTTTGGGGCACACGTGAGGAACACAAATGCGAACAAGCCTGAATGGTCCCCAGGACTATATGCGAATGAAAACTCACACCCCAGAAGTGACTCGAACCCATACTCCCAGGAGCAACGCAACTGGTATGTACAAGACGCCTTAAACCACTTGACCATCACGACCGGACAAATGAGGTGATAGCCGAAGCTATTTGAACACCTCACCGCCGGCACTCGGATGGTTATCTTGGGCATAGCATTTTACCAAATCACCTCATTCTTTGGGGCACACGTGAGGAACACAAATGCGAACAAGCCTGAATGGTCCCCAGGACTATATGCGAATGAAAACTCACACCCCAGAAGTGACTCGAACCCATACTCCAGGAGCAACGCAACTGGTATGTACAAGACGCCTTAAACCACTTGACCATCACGACCGGACATAATGAGGTGATAGCCGAAGCTATTTGAACCACCTCACCGCCGGCACTCGGATGGTTATCTTGGGCATAGCATTTTACCAAATCACCTCATTCTTTGGGGCACACGTGAGGAACACAAATGCGAACAAGCCTGAATGGTCCCCAGGACTATATGCGAATGAAAACTCACACCCCAGAAGTGACTCGAACCCATACTCCCAGGAGCAACGCAACTGGTATGTACAAGACGCCTTAAACCACTTGACCATCACGACCGGACATAATGAGGTGATAGCCGAAGCTATTTGAACCACCTCACCGCCGGCACTCGGATGGTTATCTTGGGCATAGCATTTTACCAAATCACCTCATTCTTTGGGGCACACGTGAGGAACACAAATGCGAACAAGCCTGAATGGTCCCCAGGACTATATGCGAATGAAAACTCACACCCCAGAAGTGACTCGAACCCATACTCCCAGGAGCAACGCAACTGGTATGTACAAGACGCCTTAAACCACTTGACCATCACGACCGGACATAATGAGGTGATAGCCGAAGCTATTTGAACCACCTCACCGCCGGCACTCGGATGGTTATCTTGGGCATAGCATTTACCAAATCACCTCATTCTTTGGGGCACACGTGAGGAACACAAATGCGAACAAGCCTGAATGGTCCCCAGGACTATATGCGAATGAAAACTCACACCCCAGAAGTGACTCGAACCCATACTCCCAGGAGCAACGCAACTGGTATGTACAAGACGCCTTAAACCACTTGACCATCACGACCGGACATAATGAGGTGATAGCCGAAGCTATTTGAACCACCTCACCGCCGGCACTCGGATGGTTATCTTGGGCATAGCATTTTACCAAATCACCTCATTCTTTGGGGCACACGTGAGGAACACAAATGCAACAAGCCTGAATGGTCCCCAGGACTATATGCGAATGAAAACTCACACCAGAAGTGACTCGAACCCATACTCCCAGGAGCAACGCAACTGGTATGTACAAGACGCCTTAAACCACTTGACCATCACGACCGAGACATAATGAGGTGATAGCCGAAGCTATTTGAACCACTCACCGCCGGCACTCGGATGGTTATCTTGGGCATAGCATTTTACCAAATCACCTCATTCTTTGGGGCACACGTGAGGAACACAAATGCGAACAAGCCTGAATGGTCCCCAGGACTATATGCGAATGAAAACTCACACCCCAGAAGTGACTTAACCCATACTCCCAGGAGCAACGCAACTGGTATGTACAGACGCCTTAAACCACTTGACCATCACGACCGGACATAATGAGGTGATAGCCGAAGCTATTTGAACCACCTCACCGCCGGCACTCGGATGGTTATCTTGGGCATAGCATTACCAAATCACCTCATTCTTTGGGGCACACGTGAGGAACACAAATGCGAACAAGCCTGAATGGTCCCCAGGACTATATGCGAATGAAAACTCACACCCCAGAAGTGACTCGAACCCATACTCCCAGGAGCAACGCAACTGGTTGTACAAGACGCCTTAAACCACTTGACCATCACGACGGACATAATGAGGTGATAGCCGAAGCTATTTGAACCACCTCACCGCCGGCACTCGGATGGTTATCTTGGGCATAGCATTTACACAAATCACCTCATTCTTTGGGGCACATGAGGAACACAAATGCGAACAAGCCTGAATGGTCCCCAGGACTATATGCGAATGAAAACTCACACCCCAGAAGTGACTCGAACCCTACTCCCAGGAGCAACGCAACTGGTATGTACAAGACGCCTTAAACCACTTGACCATCACGACCGGACATAATGAGGTGATAGCCGAAGCTATTTGAACCACCTCACCGCCGGCACTCGGATGGTTATCTTGGGCATAGCATTTTACCAAATCACCTCATTCTTTGGGGCACAGTGAGGAACACAAATGCGAACAAGCCTGAATGGTCCCCAGGACTATATGCGAATGAAAACTCACACCCCAGAAGTGACTCGAACCCATACTCCCAGGAGCAACGCAACTGGTATGTACAAGACGCCTTAAACCACTTGACCATCACGACCGGACATAATGAGGTGATAGCCGAAGCTATTTGAACCACCTCACCGCCGGCACTCGGATGGTTATCTTGGGCATAGCATTTTACCAAATCACCTCATTCTTTGGGGCACACGTGAGGAACCAAATGCGAACAAGCCTGAATGGTCCCCAGGACATATGCGAATGAAAACTCACACCCCAGAAGGGACTCGAACCCATACTCCCAGGAGCAACGCAACTGGTATGTACAAGACGCCTTAAACCACTTGACCATCACGACCGGACAAATGAGGTGATAGCCGAAGCTATTTGAACCACCTCACCGCCGGCACTCGGATGGGGATCTTGGGCATAGCATTTTACCAAATCACCTCATTCTTTGGGCACACGTGAGGAACACAAATGCAAACAAGCCTGAATGGTCCCCAGGACTATATGCGAATAAAACTCACACCCCAGAAGTGACTCGACCCATACTCCCAGGAGCAACGCAACTGGTATGTACAAGACGCCTAAAACCACTTGACCATCACGACCGGACAAATGAGGTGATAGCCGAAGCTATTTGAACCACCTCACCGCCGGCACTCGGATGGTTATCTTGGGCATAGCATTTTACCAAATCACCTCATTCTTGGGGCACACGTGAGGAACACAAATGGAACAAGCCTGAATGGTCCCCAGGACTATATGCGAAAGAAAACTCACACCCCAGAAGTGACTCGAACCCATACTCCCAGGAGCAACGCAACTGGTATGTACAAGACGCCTTAAACCACTTGACCATCACGACCGGACATAATGAGGTGATAGCCGAAGCTATTTGAACCACCTCACCGCCGGCACTCGGATGT
>WNGS01009139.1:10434-22620 GCA_020271785.1 Procambarus virginalis
CCTCCCCTGCTCCTACCTCTTGCCTCGTTTATCCCTTTCCCTCGTCTTCCTCCCTTGCTCCCCCTCTTCCACTATACACGAGAGAGGGGGAGAGGTCGACGAATGGGGTGAAGAGTAGGACATTACCAACAATATTTGTGGAGCTTTCCGGTCACTGAAATTTAATTTCCTTGACCAGTATCTTTGTGAAAGATTATATTACAGTTGTGTGTGTGTGTGTGGTGTGTGTGTGTGTTGTGTGTGTGTGTGTGTGTGTGTGTGTGTGTGTGTGTGTGTGGTGCGTGCGTGCGTGCGTATACTGTGAGTTTATTTCCAATTTCAAGATAGTTCGACTGTGGGGACTGAGAGTAATATGACACCGGGAACTGCCTGGGTTTGGCAGGGATCCCATCCGGTAATGTTATCAGGGGACTGCTGGATGCTATTACACTGCCAGAGATGTTATCGAGCAAGCCCTTAATGTTATCACACAGCCAGAGATGCTGCCAAGGGCGTCTCAAGTGTTATCACGTCATCTCGAGAGAGAGAGCGCAGTTTCCCAGAAATGTTATCTGGTGAATAATGAGTGCCTCTAGTGTCCCTTTTAGGCTAGTATCCCACGATATTAGAGTTTATTGATACTTCTGATATCATCAGACAGGATGAAATGTCACTCTGGGGGATGTTGAGTGATATTTAGTTATCTTATGTCTAGTTCGACTGGCAAAATTACTAAGAGAGAGACCCTGTAAGGCTATTTTCGTCCCTGAACCCCACTGTTTTTTTACAGTGGGTTCAGGTGGTGAACCCCCACAGGTTTCTGAGACTTGGGACAGTCCCAAGTCCCACCACCCAGTACAGGGTGGTGGGATAGTCTCAGTCCCACCACCCACAGTAGGGTAAGATGGGATAGTCCCAAATCTGAGTATTATCAACGCGTCGTATAATTTTAAGTCCCTGGACGTGAAGGCGCGAGAGACATACGTTAGAGACGACAACTTTAGAAAGGTGGTTGAATCATTTATTTAATAGTTTTGAGCTTGAAATTAGCATGGGAGAGGCAGAATGAAATACTCTTGTGAGGGCCAGAGTAATGATCTCAGCTGGAAATTTGCGTGTGTGTGTGTGTGTGGGGGGGGGGTCATATGTATGAGAGTCAGCATGTCCGCTTAAGATACGAACCTGTTATCTAGATCGCAAACAGTTTACGACCTCGTAGTACTGTACAGATCATAAACTGTTTAATACCGACTAACCTTTAATGATTAAGGTAAGAGGTACAGAGCTCGTAAGTGGCCGTAAGAAATAGAGCTCGTAAGTGGACACGCAAGTGCTTAGCAAATACTGATCCAGTAAGGAGGGTCTCAACCACCTTGTCCTCTCACTGCATCGCATTTTTTTACGGTGTCTTCCTGCCGCTGGAGTCGAACCCGGTACATCTGGGTTGCGAGCCTACTGTGCTGATTACCACGCAACAGGATAGCTTAGATTAGGATAAGCTTGAGGGAAGAGAAGGATGGGGAGGTACTGGAAAGCTTAGATGCTCTCCGACCCAAAATGGTATATACTAGTAACTCTCTGTACTCTCTAACTCACTAACTCTTTGTACTCTCTAACTCTCTGTACTCTCTAACTCTCTGTACTCTCTAACTCACTAACTCTTTGTACTCTCTAACTCCCTGTACTCTCTAACTCTCTGTACTCTCTAACTCACTAACTCTTTGTACTCTCTAACTCTCTGTACTCTCTAACTCTCTGTACTCTCTAACTCACTAACTCTTGTACTCTCTAACTCTCTGTACTCTCTACTCTCTGTACTCTCTACTCACTAACTCTTTGTACTCTCTAACTCTCTGTACTCTCTAACTCTCTGTACTCTCTAACTCCTAACTCTTTGTACTCTCTAACTCTCTGTACTCTCTAACTCACTAACTCTTTGTACTCTCTAACTCTCTGTACTCTCTAACTCTCTGTACTCTCTAACTCTCTGTACTCTCTAACTCACTAACTCTTTGTACTCTCTAACTCTCTGTACTCACTAACTCTCTGTACTCTCTAACTCTCTGTACTTTCTAACTCTCTGTACTCTCTAACTCACTAACTCTTTGTACTCTCTAACTCTCTGTACTCTCTAACTCTCTGTACTCTCTAACTCACTAACTCTTTGTACTCTCTAACTCTCTGTACTCTCTAACTCTCTGTACTCTCTAACTCTCTGTACTCTCTAACTCACTAACTCTTTGTACTCTCTAACTCTCTGTACTCACTAACTCTCTGTACTCTCTAACTCTCTGTACTCTCTAACTCTCTGTACTCTCTAACTCACTAACTCTTTGTACTCTCTAACTCTCTGTACTCTCTAACTCTCTGTCTCTGTACTCTCTAACTCTCTGTACTCGCTAACTCTGTCTCTGTACTCTCTAACTCTCTGTACTCTCTAACTCTCTGTCTCTGTACTCTCTAACTCTCTGTCTCTGTACTCTCTAACTCTCTGTCTCTGTACTCTCTAACTCTCTGTCTCTGTACTCTCTAACTCTCTGTCTCTGTACTCTCTAACTCTCTGTCTCTGTACTCTCTAACTCACTAACTCTTTGTACTCTCTAACTCTCTGTACTCTCTAACTCTCTGTACTCTCTAACTCACTAACTCTTTGTACTCTCTAACTCTCTGTACTCTCTAACTCTCTGTACTCTCTAACTCTCTGTACTCTCTAATTCTCTGTCAACCTCACCAGCAACTGTGGTCAATATTACTTCTCTTAGCCCAACCACTTGAGCTGGACGGAAGAGCGACGGTCTTGCATCATGCAGGTCGGCGTTCAATCCCCGACCGTCCACAAGTGGATGGGCACCATTCCTTCCCTCACCGTCCCATCCCAAATCCTCATCCGGATCCCTTCCCAGTGCCATATAGTGGCGATGGCTTGGCGCTCAGTTCCCTTCCCTTCTCCCGCTTAACGAATCAGTATCCAAATTCGGTTTCACTGTTCTACGTTTTTATCCTCTCTTCTTGTCCAATAAAATATCAGAAGCAACGCTAGCAGGAGCAGGAGCAACAGCAACAACAGCAGCCACATGTGCAGCCACATGTGCAGCCAAAACAGCAGCAACATGAGCAGTCAAAACAGCAGCATCATGAACAGCCAAAAACAGCAGCAACATGAGCAGCCAAAACAGCAGCTACATGAGCAGCCAAAACAGCAGCAGCAGCAGTCATTCAGGACCGGCCTGCTGCTCTACCTGGTGTCCTGGGAGCTGCTCGTGTACTCGGCGGCTCCAACATGTGGTGGGCGATAGTGCTGATAACGCTCGCTTCTGGCCAGCGACCTTACAGATACGCGGCAGAACTGAGGCTCAACTCTAATCCATTACCAGGACGTCCCTCAGTGCTGTGCGGAGTCTGCGAGGCAGCGCAAGGTCTGCTTCGTGCCGTGCTCTCCTGCTGAACTACCTGCTTGTTACCCCCCCCCCCTCGCTTGGTCTCATCTTGGTGTATTTGCAGGAGCCACGGCTCTTGGGGGTCCTGCCTCTCAACTCTTAATCGACTGGAATATTGTATCTTGAGTCTATTGGCCTCATTTAAGGCTGCTTCGAATCTGTTTCCTTCACTTCAATTCTTAGAGCATTGTTCACTAGTTCACTTACTTCCACTTGTTCACTATTCTGACACTTAAAATATTCTTTCTAATGTCTCTGTCGCTCATTTAAGTACTTAGTTTACAGGTGTCTCCTTGTTTGTGTACCACCTCTCCTAAATGTGTGTGTGTGTGTGTGTGTGTGTGTGTGTGTGTGTGTGTGTGTGTGCGTGTGTGTATGTGTGTGTGTGTGTGTGTGTGTGTGTGTGTACTCACCTATTTGTACTCACCTATTTGTGCTTGCGGGGTTGAGCTTTGGCTCTTTGGTCCCGCCTCTCAACTGTCAATCAACTGGTGTACAGATTCCCGAGCCTACTGGGTGTGTGTGTGTGTGTGTGTGTGTGTGTGTGTGTGTGTGCGTGTGTGTGTGTGTGTGTGTGTGTGTGTGTGTGTGTGTGTGTGTGTCTGTGTCTGTGTATGTACTCACCTATTATGGATGAGACAGATGAGACACACACAAAGATGTGTGTGTGTGTGTGTGTGTGTGTGTGTGTGTGTGTGTGTGTGTGTGTGTGTGTGTGTGTGTGTGTGTGTGTGTATGTGTGTGTGTGTGTATGTGTGTGTGTGTGTGTGTGTGTGTGTGTGTGTGTGTGTGTGTGTATGTGTATGTGTAAGTGTGTGTGTGTGTGTGTGTGTGTGTGTGTGTTTACTCACCTAGTTGAGCTTGTAGGGTCGAGCATCTACTCTTAAGCCCCGCCTTTCTACCATCATTAGTTCAATGGAGAGACTCATTTCACTCGCTCTTCTTATCAAATTTATATTTAAAGTTGTGTATCGAATTGGCTTCAACAACTTTCTCATCCAGTCCGTTCCACTTTTTAAGACTTTTAAACTGGAAAAGTTATTTCTGAAATCTGTGTCTCATCTGTATTTTCAGTTTCCAACTACGTCTTCTCGTTCTACTGTTCCTAAATTTACACATTGCTTCTGGATCTACTTTGTCAATCTAGCTGGCAATCCCTTTTTTATCTTTTACGTCGTTATCATGTCCTCTCTATACCTTCTTTCCTCCAGTGTAGTGAAAACTGATTAGCTGTGAACTCCGGCGAGTCTAAGCGTCTTTCAATGTTGTTTGAAATCCACCTCTTCTCCCTTTTCGCGACGACGGTGTTCGTATATAGCTTGATATTCTTGTGTTTCTGCCTGTCGAATCCTCGTTCTGCTGCTGCAGCTGCTGGCGTCACCAGCGCGGCCGTGGGTGAGTCTGCATTATTGCCTCTCCCCAACACAGTCCATTTGTGTTATTGGCACAAGTGGGAAAAATCCTGGCGAGCCGCAAATGGAAATTCCTGCACTTGTCGCATGTGGGTTAAGCTCCGACTAGAATTCCTGATTCTCAATGTCGCCGTTATGGGGCGATGCTGTTCGTGGTCTCGCTGTTACTGGGCGATGCTGTTCTCGGGTTGTTAAGTCGTGATCCTCACTACTGTCACTGTTAGGCTGTGATATAGTCTTTGGGTTAGTAGTCCACAGAGGCGAGAATGGTAGTCACGTACACACACAGACTCCCGTTACTGCTGGTCAGAGTTGTAATGAATCCTGCTTGTTAAGGTCACGCCTTGACCTTGTCTAATAGGAATTTCTGGCTGTGTACCATTGTTGGCGGATTGCCGCAGTAATTTGCCGATTAACTTCTTTCATTTCACACAGAAATCACAATTGCGTGATGCATCAAATGAACAAATCCACAAGGGCCGTGACGAGGATTCGAACCTGCGTGCGAGAGCATCCCAGACGCTGCCTTAATCGACATTTTCTTCAGTATCTTCCCCCTCTGACCTCACCTTCCCCCCCCCCTCCCTCTGACTCCACCTCAATTTGACCCCACTTCCCCAAACAGGTGAACAAGTATATTGTTTGTGACGGTAATGGACATAACAAAGGGCATATTAATAGGGTATTAAAAGTATCAACACAAGACAGAACACGAAACAATGGGTATAAACTGGATAGGTTTAAGTGGCATAACGCTGATTGGTCGAGACAGCTCTGACTAGAAGCAGTTGGCAGTTTTAGTGGACAATAATCACCCTTCACTAACATTAAGTAACGTTTAGTACTAGAAGCTAGATCTCAGAAGCTGCGATCATTAGCCAGTAACTCTAACAGGCATCACAACTAACAAGTACCTGATCTCACCTTTGTAAACGCATGTTAATGAAACTATGTAAAAGATACCTCGAACACTGTTTATGTAGGTCAGACGTAAATTTGTGTATTTATGTATGTAGATTAGATTAGCATAGTAAATGTGTGGCCAAGTCTGTGGTGGAAAATAATATATATTCAAAAAGGTCTGATGACAGCCACCATGAAGACTCGTCTGGGAATTTCAGAGAGAAATAGTAGTCAGTAGAATCCATACATGCGAGCCTTGAGGACAGTCCGTACTCAGAGCCTTACGTGCCAGCCTTGAGAACAGTCCGTACTCAGAGCCTTACGTGCGAGCCATGAGGACAGTCCGTACTCAGAGCCTTACGTGCGAGCCTCCGGACAACATTCACTGAGTCGTCCACGCATTATTCACGATCTGGGCTTCACTTAGCTTATAAAGGCGATTGCTCATTAGGGGAAAACATCAAACTCATTACGATATTATATGTCCTGAACGGGGAGTCTGGGGCAGCTCCTTTGCGCATCTCTCGTCTTACAGCGCTATGTAGCGTGGATGGGACACGCCTGTCATGTAACCTGTCCACACCTCACCTGCCGACACCTCACCTGCCGACACCTCACCTGCCGACACCTCACTTGTCGACACCTCAGCTGTCGACACCTCTGCTGTCGACACCTCACTTGTCCACACCTCACCTGTCGACACCTCTGCTGCCGACACCTCTGCTGTCGACACCTCACTTGTCGACACAGTCTCCAAATATGTTCTTCACAACATGGTGACTACTGGTGTCGACTGACCAGCCCAATTAGGTGTCCTGTTATCCACTGAGTTATCACATTGGTTATCATCCTCACAACATCGTCAACATGCAGCCACTCCTCTCAACTCGTAATGACCTCATGAAGTATTAGTATGATCACCAGTCAATAGCAGCATCCAATACCAGACTGAAGAGGCCCATTAGCCATCAGCTGTCATAAACTAGCGAATCAGAGAGAAACTATGGTGATCATCAGGAGAAATCACTAAGACAGAGTGGGAGAATATATCATTGAGTTATGAGGAATGAATGCAGAAAAGGCGCCATTTGGACCATCGGGGATCGAGCCTTGGCCATGCAGGAAACACGGACGTCACTCTACCTCTCGCTCCAAGTGCATAGGCTAAACGAGGCAGAATGAACAGCAGATATCAGCATTTCGTTGCATCGTTGCATCAATATCAACAAACAAATCATGGAGTGACATCAACAATTAAGGTAGACTTGAAGTGACACCAAGAAGCAAGTCAGGAGGCAACATCAGAGGGACACCGCCAGCTGCTCTCGACACAAGTCGTCTGGGTTCGACTCCTTATAACGGCGGCTGCTCATTACCGAGACATCTGACCAATTAGAGGCATTATGTGTTCTTAACGAGGAGAGACTAACAGCTCCTGCCTCCGGGTCTTGGCTCCCGGGTCGTTACTGTGTGGGGACGACTATGGCTCCTGAGTCGTTACTGTGTGGGGGACGACTATGGCTCCGGGTCGTTACTGTGTGGGGACGACGATGGCTCCCAGGTCGTTACTGTGTGGGGGACGACTATGGCTCCCGGGTCGTTACTGTGTGGGGGACGACCATGGCTCCCAGGTTGTTACTGTGTGGGGGACGACTATGGCTCCCGGGTCGTTACTGTGTGGGGGACGACTATGGCTCCTGAGTCGTTACTGTGTGGGGGACGACTATGGCTCCCGGGTCGTTACTGTGTGGGGGACGACCATGGCTCCCGGGTCGTTACTGTGTGGGGGACGACTATGGCTCCTGAGTCGTTACTGTGTGGGGGACGACCATGGCTCCCGGGTCGTTACTGTGTGGGGGACGACTATGGCTCCTGGGTCGTTACTGTGTGGGGGACGACTATGGCTCCCGGGTCGTTACTGTGTGGGGGACGACTATGGCTCCTGAGTCGTTACTGTGTGGGGGACGACTATGGCTCCCAGGTCGTTACTGTGTGGGGGACGACTATGGCTCCCGGGTCGTTACTGTGTGGGGGACGACTATGGCTCCCGGGTCGTTACTGTGTGGGGGACGACTATGGCTCCCAGGTCGTTACTGTGTGGTGGACGACTATGGCTCCCAGGTCGTTACTGTGTGGGGGACGACTATGGCTCCCAGGTCGTTACTGTGTGGTGGACGACTATGGCTCCTGAGTCGTTACTGTGTGGGGGACGACTATGGCTCCCGGGTCGTTACTGTGTGGGGGACGACTATGGCTCCCGGGTCGTTACTGTGTGGGGGACGACTATGGCTCCCAGGTCGTTACTGTGTGGAGGACGACTATGGCTCCCAGGTCGTTACTGTGTGGGAGACGACTATGGCTCCCAGGTCGTTACTGTGTGGGGGACGACTATGGCTCCCGGGTCGTTACTGTGTGGGGGACGACTATGGCTCCCGGGTCGTTACTGTGTGGGGGACGACTATGGCTCCCGGGTCGTTACTGTGTGGGGGACGACTATGGCTCCCAGGTCGTTACTGTGTGGGGGACGACTATGGCTCCTGAGTCGTTACTGTGTGGGGGACGACCATGGCTCCTGAGTCGTTACTGTGGGGAGACGACCATGGCTCCCGGGTCGTTACTGTGTGGGGGACGACCATGGCTCCCGGGTCGTTACTGTGTGGGGGACGACTATGGCTCCCAGGTCGTTACTGTGTGGGGGACGACCATGGCTCCCGGTCGTTACTGTGTGGGGGACGACTATGGCTCCCGGGTCGTTACTGTGGGGGACGACCATGGCTCCTGGGTCGTTACTGTGTGGGGGACGACCATGGCTCCCGGGTCGTTACTGTGTGGGGGACGACTATGGCTCCCGGGTCGTTACTGTGTGGGGGACGACCATGGCTCCCGGGTCGTTACTGTGTGGGGGACGACCATGGCTCCCGGGTCGTTACTGTGTGGGGGACGACCATGGCTCCTGGTCGTTACTGTGTGGGAGACGACTATGGCTCCCGGGTCGTTACTGTGTGGGGGACGACTATGGCTCCCGGGTCGTTACTGTGTGGGGGACGACTATGGCTCCCGGGTCGTTACTGTGTGGGGGACGACTATGGCTCCCGGGTCGTTACTGTGTGGGGGACGACTATGGCTCCCAGGTCGTTACTGTGTGGGGGACGACTATGGCTCCTGAGTCGTTACTGTGTGGGGGACGACTATGGCTCCCGGGTCGTTACTGTGTGGGGGACGACTATGGCTCCCGGGTCGTTACTGTGTGGGGGACGACTATGGCTCCCAGGTCGTTACTGTGTGGGGGACGACTATGGCTCCCAGGTCGTTACTGTGTGGGGGACGACTATGGCTCCTGAGTCGTTACTGTGTGGGGGACGACTATGGCTCCCGGGTCGTTACTGTGTGGGGGACGACTATGGCTCCCGGGTCGTTACTGTGTGGGGGACGACTATGGCTCCCAGGTCGTTACTGTGTGGGGACGACTATGGCTCCTGAGTCGTTACTGTGTGGGGGACGACCATGGCTCCTGAGTCGTTACTGTGTGGGGGACGACCATGGCTCCCGGGTCGTTACTGTGTGGGGGACGACCATGGCTCCTGAGTCGTTACTGTGTGGGGGACGACCATGGCTCCTGAGTCGTTACTGTGTGGGGGACGACCATGGCTCCCGGGTCGTTACTGTGTGGGGGACGACCATGGCTCCCGGGTCGTTACTGTGTGGGGGACGACTATGGCTCCCGGGTCGTTACTGTGTGGGGGACGACCATGGCTCCTGAGTCGTTACTGTGTGGGGGACGACCATGGCTCCCGGGTCGTTACTGTGTGGTGGACGACTATGGCTCCTGAGTCGTTACTGTGTGGGGGACGACCATGGCTCCCAGGTCGTTACTGTGTGGGGGACGACTATGGCTCCTGAGTCGTTACTGTGTGGGGGACGACCATGGCTCCCGGGTCGTTACTGTGTGGTGGACGACTATGGCTCCTGAGTCGTTACTGTGTGGGGGACGACCATGGCTCCTGAGTCGTTACCGTGTGGGGGACGACTATGGCTGTTTTTATGGTCCGCTATCATCTTTGGTCCAGTTATCAGAGTTTGTAGTTTCTGCTATCTTTCAGTTTCTGCTATCTTGCAGTTTCTGCTATCTTGCAGTTTCCAACCCGTGTCTTAGCGAAGCATAACGGTACGAAACCGTGTCTAGTGAGGATATCAAGGGTGTAATTAATCCCACTTGAACGTCAACGTTATTAAGTCAGAGTATACTCAATATATCCTCCCCCCCCCCGCAAGGACGAGGGTCTGGAGAAGCAAGATAACGCCAGATATGCTAAATGAACAGGTGTGTGGTGATGAATGTTGTGTTTAGTCAGTACTGACGGAGAGAGCTCTTGCGTATACCTCTTGGGTATATCTCCTGGGTTTACGATTTGGGTATACTTCTTGTTAATAGGATGTTATGATTAGAAATTCCTCGCTTGTTTTACTTATCAGACACAGAATTTGAACCGGTGAGAGACGCAGTGTCCCTCACTTGGGTGTGTCTCACCTACTGAGAGACATCCGGTGGAACGGTGATGGTCCAAAGTGGAACGAATGTTGTTGAAAAGTAAACTCTTTAATAATTACTAAAGTTTCTTTACAATGAATTACAGTAACTTGATTGTTCTTCTTAATGCCGTGATTAAGAAAATGGTTAATAGCAGAGAAAGATTAAGCTATAAGATATATAACCAATATTCTCAAAGGAACTCCTCGAACCTCGCGACCAAAACAGCAGCTCCCAGTTATACAACCCAACCCCCCATAATAAGAAAGGTTCCAGAGACACCTACCTGCTGTCCAACTGGAACTTTGGGCCAATGCCTTAAAAATGCGACCCCCTTGTACCACCCTGACGACTTACCAGTTCCATAATCACTAGATGGTCTCACAGAGCTCTTCCCCACAGTCCTGGTACTGTGACTCGACCGGTCTGTCACCTCACGATGGAAAAAAAAAAAGGGGGAAAGCGCCAAGCCGTTACGACTTTATAGCACTGGGAAGGGGTCAGGATAAGGATTTTGGATGGAGACGGGGGCAAGGAATGGGCCCCAACCACTTGGACGGTCGGGGATTGAACGCCGACCTGCATGAAGCAGAGCGGTCTCTCTACCGTCAGCCCAAGTGGTTGGAAACCTCTGGAGTTCTCTCTGCCTCCCTCCACAGCCAGGAGGCAGCGAGAGGCCATGCAGACATTACCTTCTGACCAGTAAATAAAATTTTTGTCATGGCTTGAAAAAAAGTGGAATTTCAAATCATATTCAACGTCAGGTATTCAGGAATTTGTCGTTTGTATATATTTGCAACTTCGATTTCGTCGTGTAAACAAAATACTATTTTTCGTCAACTTGCAAGAGTGCTAATGGTTGATTACGGAACTTAACTTGCATGAAAAAAAGCTATATTTACATGTTTAATTTTGCTTTTTCACTTGTAGCGTCCAAACGGCAGGAATTAGTGGTGGTGAGTGTAGTGGGGGGTAGGGAGGGGGTGACGACCCCCCACGTCAACTGGGAGTGAATTGTGTGTGGGGGGGGGGGGGGATGTGTAGGTATGTGATGATGTCCACCCCAGCCGGAGATGAAGAGAGGCTGTGATGATCTCCACCCCAGCCGGGAGATGAAGGAGAACACGTGCAGGTGTGTAAGCCTCTCCACCCCCAACCTCACCTCCCAGATAATTTTCCAAACAATTCTGTTGTCTGGCATTAAAGTTAGAGAGAAGAATACCTGAAGTCCAAGTGAGGATATTTCAGACTGCTAAAGAAATACGTCGACCAATATAACTGGCAGGTAACAATGGAGTCAGGTAATTTACATGTCAGATTGATCTATCAACCTGAACGATTCTGAAGCGCTTAATTACGCTCCCCTCTCACTGTAGTTTATTATTCTTGACATTTGGCACATATACGACGAAAAAAAGTCGGAAAGAAACTCTTAATGTTGATGCTGAAGCTAGACATTATGTGGAAAGGTCAGGTCATTATAATTCAGCGTAAATAAACCACACATCTGAAGCTATATAAGAGAATGTTTGACTCTCTGTCCAATGTTGGAGACTAAGCGTGTTTTTTTGGTCCTTCCCTCCCCCAACTTTGGAAGATGACCCTGGGTGGTTGGGACTGACGTACGTAAGCCGGTCGGAATGGGACTCAGTGCCTCAGCTCTTTTTAAGAAGAAATAACTTTTCCTAACACCAGCATTTCCTACGATAACTGAAATGAAAGTTTCCTTTTCCATAGAGTTATTAAAAAAAAATCGGCTCTACATAGCAACAAGAAACGCGTTAACAACGCTGTTTCAACCTTGCATCAAAGAAACAATTGTAAAAATTATTTTGCCGTTCCGTGGTGTGTTTGGAGGGATTGTATATTCCGAGAAGAAAACGAGAAGAGGGGGTAGGGAAGGGGAGTGGGAACAGGGGTGAGGAAA
>WNGS01009140.1:0-11438 GCA_020271785.1 Procambarus virginalis
ACCTTGAGGTGCTCGGGGTTATCGTCCCCCGCGGCCCGGTCATCGCCCAGGCCTCCTTGTTGCTGGACTGATCACCAGGCTGTTGGACGCGCGGCTGCTCGCAGCCTGACGTATGAGTCACAGCCTGGTTGATCAGGTATCCTTTGGAGGTGCTTATCCAGTTCTCTCTTGAACACTGTGAGGGGTTTGCCAGTTATGTCCCTTATGTGTAGTGGAAGCGTGTTGAACAGTCTCGGGCCTCTGATGTTGATAGAGTTCTCTCTCAGAGTACCAGTTGCACCTCTGCTTTTCAACGGGGGTATTCTGCACATCCTGCCATGTCTTCTGGTCTCATGTGATGTTATTTCTGTGTGCAGGTTTGGGACCAGCCCCTCTAATATTTTCCACGTGTAAATTATTATGTATCTCTCCCGCCTGCGCTCAAGGGAATACAGATTTAGGCTCTTTAGTCGGTCCCAATAGTTTAGATGTTTTACCGAGTGGATTCTAGCAGTAAAGGATCTCTGCACGCTCTCCAGGTCAGCAATTTCACCAGCAGTGAAAGGGGCTGTCATTGTGCAGCAGTACTCCACTCTAGAGAGCACAAGCGTTTTGAAAGTGTCATCATCGGTATAGCATCTCTAGTGTGAAAAGTTCTTGTTATCCAACCTGTCATTTTTCTTGCAGCGTTGTGACGGCTACTTTATTGTGTTCTTTAAAGGTAAGGTCTTCCGACATGAGTACACCCAGATCCTTTACATTGCCTTTTCGTTCTATGTTATGATTTGCCTGAGTTTTGTACGTGGTTTCCGTTTTTATATTTTCATTTTTCCATAGCGCATGAGCTGGAACTTGTCTTCGTTAAACACCATATTATTTTCTGTAGCCCATAGAAAGACCTGATCTACATCTGACTGGAGGTTCGCCGTGTCCTCTATGTTGCCTACTCTCATGAAGATCCTAGTGTCATCTGCAAAGGATGATACAGTGCTATAGGTTGTGTTCTTGTCTATGTCCGATATAGGATGAGAAAAAGTACTGGAGCAAGCACAGTACCCTGGGGGACTGAGCTCTTAACGGTTGACGGGTTGGATTTTATTTTGTTGACTATTACACATTGGGTTCTGTTGGTCAGGAAATTGTAGATCCATCTGCCTACTTTTCCGGTAATTCCTTTTGAGCGCATTTTATGGGCAATAACACCATGGTCACATTTATCAAAAGCTTTTGCGAAATCTGTGTAAATTACATCAGCGTTTTGTTTGTTTGTCTTCCATAGCATCTAATGCCATATCATAGTGGTCCAGCAACTGCGACAGGCAAGAGCGCCCTGTTCTGAAACCATGTTGTCCGGGGTTATGGAGATGCTGTGATTCCATGTATTTTGTGATCTTACTTCTTAGCACTCTCTCAAAAATTTTATGATGTGCGATGTTAGTGCTATCGGTCTGTAATTTTTTGCCTCTGCCTTATTTCCTCCTTTATGAAGTGGTGCTATCTCTGCTGTTTTTAGTATATCAGGAATAACGCCAGTATCTAGGCTTTGTCTCCACAGAATGTGAAGGGCCTGCGATAGTGGTTTTTTACAGTTCTTGATGAATATGGAGTTCCAAGAATCCGGGCCTGGTGCGGAGTGCATAGGCATACTGTTTATGGCTTCTTCAAAATCCAGTGGGGATAGGGTGACGTCTGATATATGATTTGATGTTGGTATCATATCCATGAAAAATTCATTTGGGTTATCGATCTTTAGTGCGTTTAATGGCTCGCTGAAGACAGAGTCGTATTGCTTCCTCAGTAGCTCGCTCATTTCTTTGTTGTCATCGGTGAAAGTTCCATCTTCCTTTCGCAGGGCCCGATACTAGATGTGGTTTTTGATCTTGATTTTGCATAGGAGAAAAATATTTCGGGTTTCTCTCTATTTCACTGATGGCCTTTTGCTCTCTTTCCTTCCCCTCTCCTTTTGTATGATTCTTGTAGCTTGAGTTCAATTTTCCTATTTCGCTACCTAACCTTCTTCGCCGTTCCTGAGATAGGGTGCGACTCTCAAGTTGTACCGCGATTCGTTTTCTTCGCCTATATAGGGAACGACGTTCTCGTTCCAATCTGCATCTCTTCCTCTTTTTTTCTTAGGGGGATGCGGTTTGTACATATTTCTAGTGCTACTGAGCTTATTTTTTCCAGGCACTGTTCAGGTTCGCATTTCCTAGCTGTTCTTCCCAGTTTATTTCTGTGAAGTCCTGGTTATTTGCTCCCAGTTTATCTGTTTATTATTGAAGTTGAATTTGCTGAAATCTCCTCCACCGGGAATCTGGACTGGTTTTGAAGGTCTATTCCCCATGGTTGTCATAACTTCAATTAAGTTGTGATCTGAGTAACAGGTATTTGTAATCATTATGTTCCTGATCAATTCATCATTATTAGTGAAAATGAGGTCCAGCGTGTTCTCCTTCCTGGTTGGTTCTACTATTTGCTGGTTTAAGGCAAACCTGTCGCACATCCGTAGCAGGTCATTTGCATGTGCCTGTTCATTAAGGCTACTTCCTGGTATTCTTTCTGATATTACTGTATTAGCCAGGTGCTTCCATTTCAGGTGCCGTAGGTTGAAGTCCCCAAGCAGGATGATGTTCGGAGCTGGATTTGTGAGGTTTTCCAAGCAGTGTTCTACTTTCATTAGTTGGTCTTTAAACTGCTGAGGGTTTGCCTCCGGTGACTTATATACAAGGACAATAACTACATTTATAATCTCTATTTTGATTATCAGCACTTCCACCATATCATTGAGGTGTTTAGCAGCTCAGTACAGATGAGTGTGTCTTTGATGTATAGGCTGACCCCACCCTGAAGCCGGTGTTTCCTATCACATCTGAAAAGATTGTACTCTGAGATCCATATTTCACCATCATGGTAGTCCTTTGTGTGGGTTTCTGTTAGGGCTGCAAACACTGCATTTGCCTCATGAAGGAGACCATCTATAAAGTGAACTTTGTTGGATTTGCGTGTTTTTATACCTTGAATGTTGGCAAATATAAATGATGTTATCGTGGTAGTGGAAGTGCTGGATGCCTTACTTGGTGTTAATATCTGAGGCTCTGGTAAGGGGGCCACTGTGTTTGCGTCCAGGGTGTGTTGTTTTCGAAGTGATTCGTCCAGTTTCGGTAGTGGGGCGAGTGTTGTGTGGTGTAGTACCTGTGTGTTTGTTGGTAATGTGTATTCCAGACTTGTGGGTATCTCCCTTCCCCTCTGTAATCCTGTGGTGGTTCCATCTGACTGTTCCTCTCTCTTATATTTTCTGCTCTGTTTCTGCCTTCCTCTAAAAAATTGCCAGTAGTGTCATACTGATTTTCCCGTCTATAACGTTGTGTACCTCTCACGTGGAATTCCGGACACTGAAGATTGTAGCATTTTTTGTCCCTAATTGAAAATTGACATAATTTGGGGTGGAAGTATCTACACCCTGTTCCAAAACGGCATGTACCCCTCGCCAACATGTTCCTGCATTTTCGAGGATGCAGAAAATGGCATTTTGTTCCTAATTTTCCATATTTGCATATTCCTTTAGCGTAGAATTTGCAAATGTGTTCCGGTTTTGCGTTTTTCAAGGTATTTATATCTGTGTCTGTCTTGTCTACCTCTTTATTGGAGCCATCTCCGCTTTTCGTCCCAATTCCTTCATTTATGCACTCTGTCTCACTGTTGCTCACATCGTTTATATTACCTGACTCTGCAATATTGCTGCTATTATGTACTACAATACCCTCTTCCTCCACATTACTGCTGCGGTTCTCTAAACTATCTGTTCCTGGGTTTTGGTCGTTAACCAATGTTGTCTTATCCCAGTCTGCATATATCACTGGTAGCTTGTCTGTGAATGGTAATCTCTGTGACTCGGGAATGTTTTTCATCAGTTTAGTTATGTTCTCTAACATTAATCTGTCATCTTTGCAGACCCAGTAAATTCCTTGCCTTTTTGTGCATCCTGGAGATACTTCTGTACAGCCCAGGTGAAATCTCATGTTACAGATGCAACACGTTACGCCTACATTACGTTTTCCCAGTACTCCCGAGCACTCGCCACACCTCTCCATTTTCTGATGTATTGTTGTATTTGTGGTTTACTGTGTGGATCACTTGTTGATGTCAGTCCTTTTAACTCTTTATAAAGTTATATGTATATTTTATATATTTAATATTTATTATATATATGTATACTATACTATATACCGTAGATTTGTAATATTATGTATGTTATTTTGTTCAAACTTTATGGCAGGTACTTAGCGTAGGGTAGCGAAGCTGGTCCCCGGTGCGGTACAGGTGACCTCTTGTCGTCCCAGGTTGATGTCACGAGTTTCCAGCTACTCGATTTATAACACTGATTTATTCTTTGCTTGTATTCTTACAAGGGATTTTCCGCCTAATTTCCGGCTTGCAATGGTATTCACTCACTTTATTGCTAATTATTAGATTCACATTTCCATAGTACACTATATGATTTCCGTATTTTATCCCTGTGGGACGTGCCCTGGGGTAGGCCTCGCGTGGCTTGTGGAAACAGCCTACTGATGCCGCTTCTTGCCACTATTCTATATTTCTAGCATTCTATATTTATAATATTCTATGCACGATTTTCCTTCACTTCCAACTTATATGTTGTTGTGGTACCCGTTCCACTTCACTGTTCCACGAATCACCGTTCACTATTTTTTTTCCTCATACACGCACGTACACAAAGCCTCATGCACTGGCCCACACGTGGTCTCCCGTTTATTATCTATTTAACACAAAGTTCCGTTGATAATGACTGTTTTCAAATTTTCCAGCGGGTCACTATGCACTTGTTATGCCTGTAATCGGTAATCCAAGGCTGTGGTCCTAAGAAATCCCGGTTAATGTCACGATTTTAACGGAGCGCGCACGTTACGACTTCCCTCCCTCAACGAAATAGACCTATGCCTCACCTTGACGTTCACATGACAGGTGAGGGGTAGAAACTTAAGAGTATTTTGTATAAAGTTTATCATTCAACATTATTATTAATGTAACGTAACGTGTAAATACTTTTTCTTTGTCTGCATTAAGCCAAGTGGTTCAGTTTTTTTGTCACTAATTGTTTATTATTATTATCTATACAATTTAAATATATTTGTTAAGTGTTAATGAGTAAAATATTTAAAGTATTTATTCACTTGTTTATTAACCACAACTTGCACACTGTAAAGGATTAGCAGTTTTATTTTATTTTCGCATTTTTATTAATGTGCATTAAGCACACAACACCTGCCAGGATAGTAGCTGCGCTATCACCGACCACGTCACATTAACACTGGCGGCTGTCCGGGAGTTGAACTCGGGACCTCCTGCACCCAAAGCCGGAATTATACCTCTAGGCAAATTCCCCTAGACCGTCACAATACAAAAACCGATTGATTATGGTTAAGTGAAAATAACGTGAAAAGTTTAATTACGTTATAACCAAGTTTAATAATTATAACCTTCTCAACGTGTGTGAAAGGAAATTTACTGGTGAGATTAAATTAAACCTACGTTTTACTCAGAAGTTATAAACAGGTTATAAACAATATTACAATACAGGCCATATAAAAATATTTAAGGATATAAATTATTCACCAGTAGATTTCCCATAGGGGGTCCCCACATTTGTGTCTACTCTTTGAGGGGCTGGGTGGGTAGATCGTGGTCTCCCCCCATGAGAATGGCATAACATGGGAGTAGACGGACCTCTGGTGCTCTAATTGTGGTGCCAAGGAGTTCTGGTGCTCTAATTGTGGTGCCAAGGAGCTCAAGGGGTAATGGAATGGGGGCAGGTAGTTGGCTATTAGAAATTGGGGAAGTAGTGTCGCCAATGTAGAGATGTATTCACTGGACATGTGGATTGCTGACTTATCAAAGGCTTTGGCAAGGGCCATCATCTCATCCGCCTTTGGACTGTACATGGGGTGTGGCGTTAGTTGTTGGACACACTGACGTTCGATGTAGGACTGGCACATTTTTTTTTGTTGAGTAGGGTTAGCTCACCAGTGCGATGACCACTGATCGTGGGTGACGTATAGCAGAAGATAGTGAACTCACAGGGATAGAAGACTTCATAATTTATCGTATTAGTGTCTTGTGCGAAAGACTCGCAGTGCACATATGTGTGTATGTATAGTGATTATATAGTATATATTATATTGGTGTAAGTGCTGACTAGTATTGTTTCCCACCTTTTCCCTTCCTACCGACTACTTTATAACTTAATATTGACTTGGGACGAGATAAATGAAGAAGTGGCATCAAGCCCATTAGCAGTGATTGAGATAAGGAACCCGGTTACTGGCTGAGCGAGGCCATAACACCTTTAATGTGAGGCATTGATTGTAATGTACTAGTGGATAAATGGGCATAACAAGCACATTTAATAACTTAATAAGTTATTAAATATTTCACTGTTTAGAATGGAAAATAATTGATATAAATTAAACAAGTTTAGATTTAGGAAAGACCTGGGTAAATACTGGTTTAGTAACAGGGTTGATGATTTGTGGTTCAAATTACCGAGTAACATAACACATTGGGTCTCTTTAGTTTGGGTTGATATAAATAAGAGCTGCCACGAATGGGCCAATAGACCTTCATACCTATGTTCTTATGTTTTTACATGTGCTCACCTAGATGTGCTCACCTAGATGTGCTCACCTAAATGTACTCACCTAGATTTGCTCACACAGAAGAGCTCACCTACATGTATTCACCTAGAATAGCTCACCTACATGTGCTCACCTAGAATAGCTCAAATACATGTGTTTACCGAAAATAGCTCACCTACATGTGCTCACCTAGATGTGCTCACCTAGAATAGCTCACCTACATGTGCTCACCTAGAAGAGCTCACCTAGATGTGCTCATCTGGATGTACTCACCTAGATGTGCTCACCTAGATGTACTCACCTTAGTCATTAGCGTTAAGTATTACCGAGAACTCGATTTTGATTTTCTAGTAATGATCACATGGCAGGAATTTTATCTGTATGATTAGACAAAAATAAATAACAGTGTATTTGGCGTTTATGGGTTTTATTTTTATTTTACTTTAAGTTCGCCGCAAGTGCTGAAAGAAACAAGCAACAGATAGATGGAACTTGACTTTATAGTGTGTTTTAACTCATAAAATTCAAATATTTGCCGGAAACCATTAACAACAATGTCCGATAAACAAACAACGGTAATTCTGTTAATATTGTAGTAATAGCCAAGACATTATGGTAATATTTATGGTAAATACTTGTATATTTCTTTTATGTACAGAGAAAATATATGTTTACTCCTATCAATATGTTATGGGATTCATTATATTATTGATTATATTTCTATACTAGCTGTACCGGTCGACCGGGAGCCGGTCGGCCGAGCAGACAGCACGCTGGACTTGTGATCCTGTGGTCCCGGGGTCGGTCCCGGACCCCGGCGAGAAACAATGGGCAGAGTTTCTTTCTTTTTCTGGGCCGAGGACTGGGCCGTGGGGACACTAAAGCCCCGAAAACTTCTCAAGATAACCTATAACCCGGCCACACGTTGCTGTGGCTCAACAATGCATGTGCGTTGCTGAACCACAGCAACCTTCCCCTGTCTCCCAGACCCCCACCATCCCCCCACCCCTGTCCCCTCGTCTTCCAAACCAATCCTCTCTTCCTCCATTCCTTTGTCCTCCTAACCATTTCCAACTCCACCGTCCTCCCTTCCATTTCCATCTTCCCCGTCCCTTTATCCTTCCCGCCATCCCCCACTCCTCTGTCCCTTTGTCCTCCTCACCAATCTCCATTCCCCTGTCCCCTCATCCTGCCTGCCATCCCCAACTCTCGTCCCCCCTCGTCCTCCCCACCATTCCCTTCTCCCTCGTCCTATGCATTCCCAAATGATCAGATGAAAAAATGAAATGAAAAATAAAAAAAAAATAGATAAAAAATGAACTATACTCACAAAATGAATGATATGTTAAACACAGCTCAAATCTAACGTAACGTCACACAAAATAATTAAATCAAAATCAATCAAAATCTATGAAAATTAAATTTATCAGTGAAATCAGAAACACTGATATGGAACTGTAACATATTTAGTATAGCGTGTGTTGCTCTTACATACAACAGATGGAGCTGTTTAAAAAAAAACGCATGTTTTTACCTGTCACAGGTGTTGCAACTATACTTATACTCACGAAATTAACGGTATGGTAAACAACACCACTCAATTCCAAAGTAATGTCACACAAAATAATTAAATCAAAAATAAAATAAATCTAAATCTATGAAAATTCAATTTGTCAATGCAATCGGAAACATTGTAATGGAACCTTAACATATTTAGTTTAGCATGTATTGCTCTTACGTTCAACAGACGGCGCTTTTATTCAAAAATCATGTTATTTTCTTGTCATAGGTGAGGCATGTATCTTGTAGATATTTAAAAACACGCATATTTGAATACCACGTTCTGTCAAAATTTCAAAGCAATCAGTAAAGAGCATTCGAAGATTTCCCTCACATGAAAAACACCTGAAAAAACTGTTAAAAAAATGTTTTCCCGTCACAGACGTGACGTCTATATAGTATGTATAAAAACCCGCTTGGATGCATTTTCATTTTCATCCCAACATTTCAAACCAATCGGTGAAGAACTTTCGGTGATTAGCGATTTAGAACAAACGAACATTTATTTTTTATTTATATAGATTGATGCTACAGAGGAGTTAAGGAATCCAGAATGACTACCTAGCTATGAACTAAACTCTACTTGGACACAAGCAAAAAATATTCAGACATTACACGAATTCATTCACATATGTTTGGAGCTTTGCAACGCAACGGAATTGCGTGTTATGAGCGTTGAAATACAGGAATGAGTTGTTAAGAGTGTTGCAACACAGGAATGTTATGTTACTGTTGCAACACAGAAATAATGTTTTAAGTGCTGCAACACAGGACAAACATATTTTTTGTTAATGTTGCAACATAAAAATAATATGCTGTGAATGTTGCATCCCGTAATTTGTGTTGCAATGCCCCAACACTCAAAAGATTATATCTTTGTGTGAAATCTGTCAAACACATTATTTGTATGTAGCAACACTCGGAACACGTTATACCTGTCCGCTCCAACATTCATAACACGTTAGTCCAGTGTTGTAATACGCACAACAGGCTATTTGTTTTGTGCCAATCCGACAACACACTAATCATGTATTGCAATGATGTAACAACACTCAATTTATAATTTATGCGTGCAACACTTACCAAACGTCATTTCTGTGTTGGAACACTCACAAAATGACTTTTTATGTGTTGTAACACAACACCTTAATCCTGTGTTGAATCGCTGCCTCACTCACATGTTATTGTTGTTTCAACACTCATAAGACGTTAGCCATGTGATGCAACACTCATAAGACGTTAGCCATGTGATGCAACACTCATAAGACGTTAGCCATGTGATGCAACACTCATAAGACGTTAGCCATGTGATGCAACACTCATAAGACGTTAGCCATGTGATGCAACACTCATAAGACGTTAGCCATGTGATGCAACACTCATAAGACGTTAGCCATGTGATGCAACACTCATAGACGTAGCCATGTGATGCAACACTCATAAGACGTTAGCCATGTGATGCAACACTCATAAGACGTTAGCCATGTGATGCAACACTCATAAGACGTTAGCCATGTGATGCAACACTCATAAGATGTTAGCCATGTGATGCAACACTCGACTCTTTTTCCCATCCAGCGTTGTATTCTTGCACGACATAATGTTCATTGCTAATATGTAAATTAAAAATTATAAAAGATTGAAAAGACTGTTATTTTTCCATTCTCTTTTATCTAAGTTATAAGAAACTAAAGTAAAAAATTAAATAAACAAATAAAAAGGGGAAAGAAAAGTAAATTATATGCAATTGACTAGTGATTAACGATGATTAAGTGTATAAATATAAGTGAGGTAAGGTTCTTGATGTTATCTTAAGATGATTTCAGGGCATAGCGTCCCCGCGGCCCGGTTCTCGACCAGGCATTCTTTTTGCTACACATCCCCAGGAAGCAGCCCGTAGCAGCTGTCTAACTCTCAGGTATCTATTTACTGCTAGGTAACAGGGGCATCAGGGTGAAAGAATCTTTTTGCCCATTTGTCTCCGCCTCCACCATAGGGATCGAACCCGGAACCTCAGGACTGCGAATCCGAAGCGCTGTCCATCCAGCTGTCAGGGCGCTCTGTCAGGTGATTAAGAATCTTAGAAATGTGAATGAATTAATAAATACATGGCATAAGAAATAATTTAGATGTGATAAATAGATATTTAAAAGATGTTGGAATAAATATGTAAAAACTAAGAATATATGAAAGAGGATGAAATAATTGAAAACAATAGGGCTGAATAATTGCAACTAAAATATTATTTGGACAATACTTGGACAATATATGGAAAAAAGGAAACTCCCAGAATGAGGTCGAACTGGTGACCTCGTGAACACCGGGTTGGACCTGCCAGTCTGACCACGACGCTTCCTGCTTAATGAAGAACTCGGCAGTCATACATTCATCCACCTCACCATACATCATCAACTGACAATTTAGTCGTGTGAAGGAGAAAGTCGCGAAGGAAAATTAATCTTTATGAGAAGAGGATGTAAGGCAAGGTAAGGAAATGATGAGGTGAAAGCGCCAGGCCAGTATGAATATATAGCACTTGTAAATGACATATGGATGCTTACGGATATGCATGCCCGTGCCTCCTCTTGGGTGGCTTAACCTTTATCAATCATCAATCATTAGGATGGGCTGGAAGGTGAGGACGGAGTGAAGGAACGGTGCACAGCCACTTGGACCATCGGGGATCGAACAATGACCCTGCAAGAAGCGAAAGTATGGGGTGGAAAAACGGTGCCCAATCACTTGGACTTTTGGGGATCGAACAGCAAAAAATATTATATAGACATGATAGATCTGAAAAAAATTTAACAGAGCGAACTTTACGAAGTTACTTTCTCCAATTTATTAAGGTATATCTGGGAGTTATTATACTTAGTATTTATTAAATAAATAATTTTTTTCTGAATAGGTTGTTTACGGGCATACATTAACAGCTCAACCCCCTAATTAACAGTGGTTCATCTTGCTTAACACTTATGTATTATTGAGACCTAAAGCTGATTTGAACATTTTATCTTGTTTAAGTAATGAACTCAAGGCAGAGAAAAAAGTGAATATAAAATGTATATGACGCATAGTTCAGATAAGATTTTTCTTATCTTAGGTTTCAAATGTTTGCCCGAAGCTTAAAAAAAGTCTTAAGATTTTTGACTGTATCGAGGACTTCAGTGAAAAGGTACTTAATCCTATACAAATTTCGTATTTTCACTAAATTATGTATATAGTACTAGTCAAGGTAATTATGGAAAA
>WNGS01009142.1:0-11134 GCA_020271785.1 Procambarus virginalis
CCTCATCACGGCCCTTGTAGATAATAAATAAATACCACTATACCACAGGGACATTTGGCCACCGCCGTCACAAGGTAACATTGTCCATTGTCACGTAACAACTGTAACGAATATCGTCACAGTTATCTCTCAAACGCTCTGGCGCACTTTGGTGAACTATGTCGCCATGTTCTATCGCTGGTAACCCTGCCGGACCAGTATGATAGCGGCGTTAAATATTTGATTGCGTACTGCCTTCATGGCTATGAGGCGTGACGCCCCAGGCTCACCCACACTCTGCACCTGCCCTATTCACTACACCTTACACCAAGAACCTTTTAAGCAATGTAACCAAATATTTGATGTCACGATTTTATTGCTCTAGCTCACAAGATTTGACGTTGGAGTCAATTGTGGGAGGAGGTGGAGGTGGAGGAGAGTGGGGGGGGGGGGTGGAAGAGGGGGGAGGAACAAAAAGAGGGGAGGTAGAGGTATGTGGGAGGGTGTGTGAAGGAGAAGGGGTTGTAGGTGTAGAGAAGATGCGAGGTGTGAATGGAAGATAGAGTGATAGGGAGAGGGAGGAAAGATAGAAGGAGAGAGAATGAAGGCATGAGGTAGGAGGGTGAAGGAGCAAGGTGAGAGGTAGGAGGGGAGGTGGACGAGGGGAGGAGTGGTGATGGTGGTGATGAATGTTGGTGAAGGCAACTGGTGATTGATGATAGTGAGAGTGGTGATGGTGTCAGCCCCTCGCCCTCTAGGTCAACAGTATTGTGATATGGGGGTCACTATTTTCATCCTCACTACTACATCCTTATTTTACCTGTAATAGTATTGTACAATAGTAACAATCATAGTATTGTATATATATAGTATTATATATATTTTATATATATAATATATATATATATATATATATATATATATATATATATATATATATATATATATATATATATATAGTTGTGTGTGTGGAAAGCAAAAAACTTCCCGACCCAACCACCAAGACTGTACACCTCAGCTCCTCCCCCCTCCCCCCTCTACCTCTAAGATAATTTGGGAAGTGGTCAGTGATTTCGTTTTTCAACTCTCCTAACTACTCATTGCCCAATTTGTGAGGTTAAACTCATGTAATTAGGACTTTGTGTTCATCAGAGAGAGAGAGAGAGAGAGAGAGAGAGAGAGAGAGAGAGAGAGAGAGGAGAGAGAGGAGAGGGAGGAGAAGAAAAAAAAAAACATATACTTTTTACGAACAAAATACACACTTTGAATAATAATACTAGGGAAGGAAATTCACACTGGTATGTATTTCAGCATTTATCGATGATCTGGGAGAAGATTATGATAAAGTGCCGATATCGGAGCTCACAGGAGGGTCCTGACTTGTGAGTACATCCTGTGAGCGGGCTCTACCGTCCAGCCCAAGTGGTGGGTTTCTTGACTGTAAAACATCTACTTTACATAGACACAATATTCCTGGGAGCTCTGGTGTGTGTGGTTGATCACCATGTGTTGCTCAGTCTTAGTCCTGTATAGTTACTTTGTAGGTAAATTTTGAGCCAGGTAAATTTGGTGAATAGTGTGTTCTTAGGTATGGTAATATAACAGTGTGTTCTTAGGTATGGTAATATGACAGTGTGTTTATCTCGTCTCCTTTCACAACCATGGGCCAGGGTTCGAGCCCGTGTGTTGGGTAGGCCTAGTCAAGTCTACAATTCTAGCAGTAGAGAAGATGTTAGTCTTCAGAACCACAAAAAACCACTTAGGAATTAACTATAAATATACACACAAAAATCAGAATAGTGTGATTTATCAAATGAACAGATCCACAAGGGCAATGATGAGGGTTCGAACCAACTCACGGGATGTTACTAGCTGCGCCTTAGTCAACTGTGCCACGACATGGTAAAATAATTGCAACCTGGAGTGCTATTGCCCTCACTATAATTCCCGTGCGTAGGTTCGAAACCTCATCACGGCCCTTGTAGATAATAAATAAATACCACTATACCACAGGGACATTGTGGCCACCGCCGTCACAAGGTAACATTGTCCATTGTCACGTAACAACTGTAACGAATATCGTCACAGTTATCTCTCAAACGCTCTGGCGGCACTTGGTGAACTATGTCGCCAGTTCTATCGCTGGTAACCCTGCGGACCAGTATGATAGCGGCGTTAAATATTTGATTGCGTACTGCCTTCATGGCTATGAGTGCGTGACGCCACCAGGCTCACCCACACTCTGCACCTGCCCTATTCACTACACCTTACACCAAGAACCTTTTAAGCAATGTAACAAATATTTGATGTCACGATTTTATTGCTCTAGCTCACAAGATTTGACGATGGAGTCAATTGTGGGAGGAGGTGGAGGTGGAGGAGAGTGGGGGGGGGGGGGGGTGGAAGAGGGGGGAGGAACAAAAAGAGGGGAGGTAGAGGTATGTAGGGAGGGTGTGTGAAGGAGAAGGGGTTGTAGGTGTAGAGAAGATGCGAGGTTGTGAATGGAAGATAGAGTGATAGGAGAGGGGGGAAAGATAGAAGGAGAGGGAATGAAGGCATGAGGTAGGAGGGTGAAGGAGCAAGGTGAGAGGTAGGAGGGGAGGTGGACGAGTGGAGGAGTGGTGATGGGGTGATGGAGTGTTGGTGAAGGCAACTGGTGATTGATGATAGTGAGAGTGGTGATGGTGTCAGCCCCTCGCCCTCTAGGTCAACAGTATTGTGATATGGGGGTCACTATTTTCATCCTCACTACTACATCCTTATTTTGCCTGTAATAGTATTGTACAATAGTAACAATCATAGTATTGTATATATATAGTATTGTATATATATAGTTATTATATATATATATATATATATATATATATATATATATATATATATATATAATATATATATATAGTGTGTGTGTGGAAAGCAAAAACCTCGACCCAACCACCAAGACTGTACACCTCAGCTCCCCCCCCCTCCCCCTCTACCTCTAAGATAATTTGGGAAGTGGTCAGTGATTTCGTTTTTCAACTCTCCTAACTACTCATTGCCCAATTTGTGAGGTTAAACTCATGTAATTAGGACTTTTGTGTTCATCAGAGAGAGAGAGAGAGAGAGAGAGAGGAGAGAGAGAGAGAGAGAGAGAGAGGGAGAGAGAGAGAAAAAAAAAACCATATACTTTTACGAACAAAATACACATTTTGAATAATAATACTAGGGAAGGAAATTCACACTGGTATGTATTTCAGCATTTATCGATGATCTGGGAGAGATTATGATAAAGCTGCCGATATCGGAGCTCACAGGAGGGTCCTGACTTGTGAGTACATCCTGTGAGTCTCACTTGTGAGTTAGGACCAGTGAGTAACCTACATGGAGTTTGGGCTCCCTCTAGACTGTCAGTGTTAAGGGGTAGTGTGTGTGTCTCACTTGGGGCTGACGATTACGGGCCTCTCTTGTTAAGGATCCACGGAAATATTGTCCCTTTAATAATATAATACCTATATTTTTTCATTTTCAGTAATATTTAAAAAAAATTATATTAGTCAAAGAAAATAATTATACATGTGCCGATAACAGTTGTAATTAAACACTATATTTTCGAGGGAGTAAAATTTGTGTTATCCATATAATTCCAGAATGAATGTGAGAGATTTCCAAACATAGGAAAATGTTTCCATATTTTAAAACTTTTAATAAAAGTTTAAATTCCAGCAGCGGCCACGTAATTTTACAATCAATCGTTCCAGATTTTTTGCCCACTATCATTATTTTCTGATAATTAAAATTAAAACAATGGATTGACAAAATACCATAAGCATAAGGGCGTGAGTGATATATTTTTAGAATTAGTATATTTCAGGATTTAACAAAAAAATAATCTTGATGCCTTGTTCTCATATGGAAATCAAATTAATGTAAAAATACGATAATTATGAATATTTTTCTATATCAACAAGAACACAGCCCATGGCAACAGAAACTTCAATAGCAGTAACGAGATTTCAGTGTTCCCACGTGTGTCAATTTGCATAATGTTAACTATGCTCATTGTCCAGTAATATGCAAGGTATGCTAATCAAAATCGCACTACACCTAGACATTGTCTCTCCTACCATTGTACTAAATTAGATTTAATTTGGCTAACTGGTTTTGGAGACTCTGTAGAACAAATTCCCAGCGTGTGAGCTGGGGATGGACTCCACACACACACACACACACAGATACTTTGACCTGGTTCGAACCCCGTTGTCCAGGATCAGCTTCTGGCGTAGAGATCGTCTATAAGGATTGCTTAGACAGGGAGCTCATTAACTAAGCTTCCTGACTAAGCAATCCACGACGATACGTGCAATTTTGGCACAGTTTTAATCTGGTGTGTGTGTGTGTGTGTGTGTGTGTGTGTGTGTGTGTGTGTGTGTGTGTGTGTGTGTGTGTGTACTCACCTATTTGTACTCACCTATTTGTGCTTGCAGGATCGAGCATTGACTCTTGGATCCCGCCTTTCCAGCCATCGGTTGTTTACAGCAATGACTCCTGTCCTATTTCCCTATCATACCTAGTCTTAAAAGTATGAATAGTATTTGCTTCCACGACCTGTTCCCCAAGTGCATTCCGTTTTTCCACTACTCTCACGCTAAATGAAAACTTCCTAACATCTCTGTGACTCATCTGAGTTTCTAGTTTCCACCCATGTCCCCTCGTTCTGTTATTATTACGTGTGAACATTTCATCTATTTCCACTTTGTCAATTCCCCTGAGTATTTTATATGTCCCTATCATATCTCCTCTCTCCCTTCTTTTCTCTGGTGTCGTAAGGTTTAGTTCCTTCAGACGCTCTTCATATCCCATCCCTCGTAACTCTGGGACAAGCCTCGTCGCAAACCTCTGAACCTTCTTCTCCTCTGTGTGTGTGTGTGTGTGTGTGTGTGTGTGTGTGTGTGTGTGTGTGTGTGTGTGTGTGTGTGTGTGTGTGTGTGTGTCTATCACTTGTCTTGCGTGATGGACAGGAAAATTACTGTATATCTGTATGTGCTTTTCAAGTTAGGGTTTATATATATATATCTATATATATATATATATATATATATATATATATATATATATATATATATATATATATCGACCCTTGGCTTTTAGTATCTAACGTCATTTACACAAAATAAAAGATATTGCTTTATTGCACGCTAAACATCTTTTAACATATCTTTAATTTAGTATCACAATGATTTTCTGTCATTTTACTGTTATCTTTGTATATATATCATCGATTTATTGACTTTTTCTTCTATTTTACTATGGTTTTCCGGATTTTTCCATTTCCATGTCTCTCAGCTCGTTCGTTCTTATCCTGCTCTATTATAATGACCTCCAGGGATGGGGTATAATGGGAGTGATATATCATGCACATTATCAGGGTATTAATGTATGTAAATGGATTTCGGATGAAATATATCAGATTTTTTATTCTGAATGTGTTTTGACTTTCGTATATCTCTACTGGAATTGTTGTGTTTGTTTGTGTGTTTGTGTGAATTGTGTTTTGCTTGTGTATTTGTTTGGGCAGTATACCTTTATTCTTGCGTGTGCTTTTGCAGGAACCAGAGCGTTTAGCTATGTTGGGGTTTGTAGACATGTTCACTGCTACGGTGAAGACGAACTGTGAAGTTAACAGTATCCGTGTCTTTTTTTTAACTTGATGGTCGTAGTGCCGGTCAGGTGAAGAAGTAGTACTGCCTCCTTCAGTACTATCTCTTGTTCACAGTACCGCTCCTGTGCCAGGTAAGTTACGGGCTCACCATAGTCCGTGCTACTTGCCCCGCTCCTGTGCCAGGTAAGTTACAGGCTCACCATAGCCCGTGCTACTTGCCCCGCTCCTGTGCCAGGTAAGTTACGGGCTCACCATAGTCCGTGCTACTTGCCCCGCTCCTGTGCCAGGTAAGTACACTATGGGCTCACCATAGTCCGTGCTACTTGCCCCGCTCCTGTGCCAGGTAAGTTACGGGCTCACCATAGTCCGTGCTACTTGCCCCGCTCCTGTGCCAGGTAAGTTACGGGCTCACCATAGTCCGTGCTGAATCTATAACAACAACAACATCTCTTGTTCTCAGCAGACAATCATTTAACTAAGCAAATGCCATAATTAAGAATAATCTCCTGAGGTCGGCCCCTCGTCCAGCCCCGACTCTAACTGTCGGACATCTTCCCAGGAACTACCTGACACTACCGAGTGAAATGACATTTTGGAGCTTCCAGTTCCAGAACCGGAATCGCGAGTCGCAAAACTTTACCCTTGTTTAACATGTTAATCTACGAGACTGTGTGTGCAGCTCAGGACTGTCCACCGCCATCCCTACCATCTTAAACCTTCCACCCAAGGCTACTTCCGCTTCCTTCCTCCTCCAAGCCGACCAGGAGCCCCCTGTCCAAGCTCCTGGTAAATATTTCATCCAATTACCCAGTCCAGCAAGAATCACGGGGTGGGAAGGGAATAGACGAGGAGGTCCAGGCTACAGGATTGGCCAGTTATTCAGTCCACACTACTGGGATAATTTTCCGTGCGCTGGATTGTATATATTTTGGTATTTAGCGTAATCATACTTTGCTATTTTCCGTACCGAAGTCTTCTGAGAGGTATCGAGGGGATACCAGCATGGCGCGCTACTCGGTACGATACGATCAAGCAGTTTAGAAACTGATAGAACTGTTAAACTTACGGGCTATTCATGCCCGTGCCACCTCTTGGGTGGCTTAATCTTTATCAATCAATCAACTGCTAAACCCATAGAGCCATTATACCGAAAGATTGGAAAGTAAAGATACAGCATTAGACACTTAACCACTTCTTGATCACTGTAGCTTTTCAAGTTAGGGTTTATATATATATATATATATATATATATATATATATATATATATATATATATATATATATATATATATATATATATATATCTGAAAACTCACACCCCAGAAATGACTCGAACCCATACTCCCAGGAGCAACGCAACTGGTATGTACAGGGACGCCTTAAACCACTTGACCATCACGACCGGACAAAAGGAAGTGATAGCCGAGGCTATATGAACCACTTCCCCGCCGGCACTCGGATGGTAATCTTGGGCATAGCATTTTATCAAATCACCTCATTTTTTGGGGCAACACGTGAGGAACACAAATGCAAACACGCCTGAATGGTCCCCAGGACTAGATACAACTGAAAACTCTGAAACTTTTCCAACTGAAAAGTGGTTTAAGGCGTCCCTGTACATACCAGTTGCGTTGTTCCTGGGAGTATGGGTTCGAGTCACTTCTGGAGTGTGAGTTTTCAGTTGTATCTAGTCCTGGGGACCATTCAGGCGTGTTTGCATTTGTGTTCCTCACGTGTTGCCCCAAAAAATGAGGTGATTTGATAAAATGCTATGCCACTCAGCTCACACCACTCAGGGTAATGCTGCACCACACAGGTTAATGCTGCACCACTCAGGATACTACTGCACCACTCAGGATAATACTGCACCACTCAGGATAATGCTGCACCACTCAGGATAATACTGCACCACTCAGGTTAATGCTGCACCACTCAGGTTAATGCTGCACCACTCAGGTTAATGCTGCACCACTCAGGGTAATGCTGCACCACTCAGGATAATACTGCACCACTCAGGTTAATGCTGCATCACTCAGGTTAATGCTGCACCACTCAGGCTAATACTGCACCACTCAGGTTAATGCTGCATCACTCAGGTTAATGCTGCACCACTCAGGTTAATACTGCACCACTCAGGTTAATGCTGCATCACTCAGGTTAATGCTGCACCACTCAGGTTAATGCTGCACCACTCAGGGTAATGCTGCACCACTCAGGATAATACTGCACCACTCAGGTTAATGCTGCATCACTCAGGTTAATGCTGCACCACTCAGGTTAATACTGCACCACTCAGGTTAATGCTGCATCACTCAGGTTAATGCTGCACCACTCAGGTTAATACTGCACCACTCAGGATAATGCTGCATCACTCAGGTTAATGCTGCACCACTCAGGTTAATACTGCACCACTCAGGTTAATGCTGCATCACTCAGGTTAATGCTGCACCACTCAGGTTAATACTGCACCACTCAGGTTAATGCTGCATCACTCAGGTTATTGCTGCACCACTCAGGTTAATACTGCACCACTCAGGTTAATGCTGCACCACTCAGGATACTACTGCACCACTCAGGTTAATGCTGCACCACTCAGATTAATACTGCACCACTCAGGTTAATGCTGCACCACTCAGGTTAATGCTGCACCACTCAGGTTAATACTGCACCACTCAGGTTAATGCTGCACCACTCAGGTTACTACTGCACCACTCAGGTTAATGCTGAACCACTCAGGTTACTACTGCACCACTCAGGTTACTACTGCACCACTCAGGTTAATACTGCACCACTCAGGTTAATGCTGCATCACTCAGGTTAATGCTGCACCACTCAGGTTAATACTGCACCACTCAGGTTAATGCTGCATCACTCAGGTTAATGCTGCACCACTCAGGTTAATGCTGCACCACTCAGGATAATACTGCACCACTCAGGATAATGCTGCACCACTCAGGTTAATACTGCACCACTCAGGATAATACTGCACCACTCAGGTAATACTGCACCACTCAGGTTATACTGCACCACTCAGGATAATACTGCACCACTCAGGTTAATACTGCACCACTCAGGTTAATGCTGCACCACTCAGGTTAATACTGCACCACTCAGGATAATACTGCACCACTCAGGATAATACTGCACCACTCAGGATAATGCTGCACCACTCAGGTTAATGCTGCACCACTCAGGTTAATACTGCACCACTCAGGATAATACTGCACCACTCAGGTTAATGCTGCACCACTCAGGTAATACTGCACCACTCAGGTTAATACTGCACCACTCAGGATAATACTGCACCACTCAGGATAATACTGCACCACTCAGGTTAATACTGCACCACTCAGGATAATACTGCACCACTCAGGTTAATGCTGCACCACTCAGGTTAATACTGCACCACTCAGGATAATACTGCACCACTCAGGTTAATACTGCACCACTCAGGTTAATGCTGCACCACTCAGGTTAATACTGCACCACTCAGGTTAATACTGCACCACTCAGGTTAATGCTGCACCACTCAGGTTAATACTGCACCACTCAGGTTAATACTGCACCACTCAGGTTAATACTGCACCACTCAGGTTAATACTGCACCACTCAGGTTAATACTGCACCACTCAGGTTAATGCTGCACCACTCAGGTTAATACTGCACCACTCAGGTTAATACTGCACCACTCAGGTTAATGCTGCACCACTCAGGTTAATACTGCACCACTCAGGTTAATACTGCACCACTCAGGTTAATACTGCACCACTCAGGTTAATGCTGCACCACTCAGGTTAATGCTGCACCACTCAGGTTAATGCTGCACCACTCAGGTTAATACTGCACCACTCAGGTTAATGCTGCACCACTCAGGTTAATGCTGCACCACTCAGGTTAATACTGCACCACTCAGGTTAATGCTGCACCACTCAGGTTAATGCTGCACCACTCAGGTTAATGCTGCACCACTCAGGTTAATACTGCACCACTCAGGTTAATGTTGCACCACTCAGGTTAATACTGCACCACTCAGGTTAATACTGCACCACTCAGGATAATACTGCACCACTCAGGTTAATGCTGCACCACTCAGGTTAATACTGCACCACTCAGGTTAATACTGCACCACTCAGGTTAATACTGCACCACTCAGGTTAATACTGCACCACTCAGGTTAATGCTGCACCACTCAGGTTAATACTGCACCACTCAGGTTAATACTGCACCACTCAGGTTAATGCTGCACCACTCAGGTTAATACTGCACCACTCAGGTTAATACTGCACCACTCAGGTTAAGCTGCACCACTCAGGTTAATACTGCACCACTCAGGTAATACTGCACCACTCAGGTTAATGCTGCACCACTCAGGTTAATGCTGCACCACTCAGGTTATGACTGCACCACTCAGGTTAATGCTGCACCACTCAGGTTAATGCTGCACCACTCAGGTTAATGCTGCCACTCAGGTTAATGCTGCACCACTCAGGTTAATGCTGCACCACTCAGGTTAATGCTGCACCACTCAGGTTAATGCTGCACCACTCAGTTAATACTGCACCACTCAGGTTAATGCTGCACCACCTCAGGTTAATGCTGCACCACTCAGGTTAATACTGCACCACTCAGGTAATACTGCACCACTCAGGTTAATGCTGCACCACTCAGGTTAATACTGCACACCACTCAGGTTAATACTGCACCACTCAGGTTAATGCTGCACCACTCAGGTTAATACTGCACCACTCAGGTAATACTGCACCACTCAGGTTAATACTGCACCACTCAGGTTAATACTGCACCACTCAGGTTAATACTGCACCACTCAGGTTAATACTGCACCACTCAGGTTAATGCTGCACCACTCAGGTTAATGCTGCACCACTCAGGTTAATACTGCACCACTCAGGTTAATACTGCACCACTCAGGTTAATAAGTTTATAGACCGCAGTCAGTGTCCTCTTAGTTGGTGGTGCAGCTGCCTGCGGTGAACACAAGACAACATGTTGTCTGCAAAACTTATCTATAACAGTTATCAGTATAGATTACCATAACTAAACTACCGTGTGGTAACAAGCCGAGGAGCTGAACTATAGATGTGTTCTGTCATGTTGGGTGCTGGGAGTCAATTCAGGAGGGAGGGAGAGTGGGGATTGAGTTAATGTATCTTTCCTCGTAGCTCAATACCTCTCAGCTGTGGGACTAGTGGAATACCTCTGGACCGTCTCCATCTTCGTTTCTGTTTAACGATATATGGATGCCACATTTTCGCTGCATATTCTTTAATTGGTCTGCCATATGTGATATACAAGGTTCTTATTATTTCATTTTCAGATTTCTTAAGGCAGTTCTTAAAGGCTAACCTTGCATAAGGAGTTGATGATATGTGTGTTTGCGAGAGAGAGAGAGAGAGAGAGAGAGAGAGA
The DNA here is from genome assembly GCA_020271785.1 of Procambarus virginalis. Taxonomy (NCBI): domain Eukaryota; kingdom Metazoa; phylum Arthropoda; class Malacostraca; order Decapoda; family Cambaridae; genus Procambarus; species Procambarus virginalis. The sequence continues at coordinate 11,048 of WNGS01009142.1, forward strand.
GAGAGAGGAGAGAGAGAGAGAGGAGAGAGAGCAGACAGAGGAGAGACACAGAGAGAGAAAGAGAGAGACACAGAGAGAGAAAGAGAG
>WNGS01009143.1:0-10811 GCA_020271785.1 Procambarus virginalis
TGGCTGTGGAGCAGCTTTGGGTTGGGTCCTTTGACTTTACCGCGTATGTCATTTTCAAACTGTCTCTCTGCTTCCCTCCTCACTCTGAGGTACTCATTTCTGGCCCTCTGGTATCTCTCCCTGTTCTCTGGTGTTCTGTTATTTTCTGTATTTTCTCGATGTTCTTTTACCCAGTTGCTTCGCTACCTTGCATTCCTGGTTGAACCATGGTTTTTCTGTTGTTTTTTCGTTTTTCTCCTTTTGGACGGGGATAAACCTGTCTGCAGCTTCCTGGCACTTCTGGGTGACAAAATCCATCATGACCTGCACATTCTTGTCCTCTAAGTTCTGTTTCCCATGGTATTCCCCTGAGGAAGCTCCTCATCTCGTCATATTTTCCTCTTCGGTAATTCAGTCTTTTTCCTCCACTCCCATCCTTGGATAGGTTATCCCTACCTCCACCAAGTACTCAAAGGTCAGTACACTGTGGTCACTCATTCCTATGGGGGCTTCAACTTTGACTTCCCTTATTTCTGACTCATTCAGGTGAATATCAAGTCGAGTCTAGCTGGTTCATCACTGTATCTCACTCTTTTCGGTTCCTTGACATGCTGGCTCAGAAAATTCCTTGTTGCCACTTCCAAGTGTTTAGCTCTCCACGTATCTGCACCACCATGTGGGTCCCCATACTCCCAGTCTATCTTTCCATGGTTGAATTGCCCATGATTAAGAGTCTGGAGCCATTCCTGCAGGCAACTGAAGCTGCTCTCTCTATTATATTAATGGTTGCCATGTTGTTCCTATCAAACTCCTGTCTAGGTCTTCTGTCATTAGGGGAGGGTTGTAAATGACTGCCACTATTATCTTAGGTCCACCCATTGTTATAGTTCCTGTTATGTAATCTCTGAATCCGTCACAGCCCGGAATTTCCATCTCATCAAAACTCCAGTCCTTCTTTATCAGCAGGGCCACTCCTCCACCTCCCTCTCCCTTCCCTCTCTTTCCTTACTATATAATAGTCCTTTGGAACACAGCATCTGTTATGACTCCTGACAATTTTGTTTCCGTTAGTCCTATTACATCAGGTTTTTTCTTCTTGCACCCTTTCTGTCAGTTCACTTGCTTTATTGGTAATCCCATCAATGTTTGAGTACATTACCTTGAAGCTCACTTTCTTATATCCAATTTCACCCTCACTCCCCACAATGCAGGAAGTTGTTCCATGGTCATTGCTACTTGGGTAGGCTCCTCCTCCTGTGAGGTAGTTTCCAGGGGTTCAGGGGAGGTGGAGTGGGGGATGGAGGGCTTAGGTCTTCCTCAGGCCTGCTTGGGGCAGGAAGAAGTCCTGGGGTGAGGGAGCAGGGATTGCTTGGGGAAAGGGCACGCCCTCCTGCAGTGTATTTGACAGGGGTTTGGGGGAGATGGAGTGGGGGATAGAGGGCTTTGGTCTTGCTCAGGCCTGCTGGGGCAGGGAGAAGACCAGGGGCTGGGAAAGCAGGGGCTACTTGGGGTAAGGGGAGGGAAGGATTTGCGTTTCCTGATGGGCATTGTGCAGGGGCAAGGAATGGTTTGTGCTGGGGGTAGGGAGGCCCTATTGGGTGGTGGGCTGGGTGTTGCATTCCCCCCTGGGGTTCCTGGGTTGCTGGACTGGGGCTCCCACTCCCCTCTGGGATTGCTGGTTGGAGGCTGAGGTTCCCTGGCTCCCTTCCCTCTCCTTGCGCCTTTTCCTTGCATCTGCTGCCCTTACTATCTCGTCTCTGGTCATGTCCCTCTGAACATATACCTCTTTGTAGTTCCTTGCATACCTCAGTTTGCTCTTCTTTACTAGGATGTCCTCTTTGATGTCCTCGCTCTTGAATACTACCTTGATCAATCTCTTTTTTGTCTCTGTTGTACTGGCCAATCCGGAAAACTGTTCTATGTCTCGTTCAGCCCCTTCCATTCCTATCTCCTTTAATATCCCTGCCACTTCAGCTTTGTCTTTAGTCCTCGATTCCTCCCTTGTGGAGCCCTCTTGTTCCTTCACACCTACCACTACTACAGCTCTTTTTCCTTTCCATTAGCTGGCTCGTGCATCTAACTGCCTCCTGTGAGGTTACTGCTTTCATTACAACTTCCTTGACTGTGGATATTGCTTCTGGGCTCTTCAGCATTCCAGCAAAGGTTGGGCCAATTATTGCGGTCCCTGCCATTGCTACATCTCCTGGTACCTGGGGGTTGGACCCCTGGGCCAGAGTCTGAGGAGGGCCTGTTTTAGGCTTTTTATCTCCTCTTGGCGCTGCACTTAGTTCTATCTGCAGCTTACATATAGTTTCCCTCAGGTCCTTCAATTCCCCACTTACTTCCTTCCATGCCTTAGCAATCATCTCCATGTATGACTCGTCCAGTCCCTCTCTCCTCCAGCTTCATTCTGTTGTCTTACTATCCCGCTTGACCTCTGTGTGTGTACTCACCTAAGTGTACTCACCTAATTGTGCTTGTGGGGGTTGAGCTTTGGCTCTTTGGTCCCGCCTCTCAACTGTCAATCAACTGGTGTACAGTTTCCTGAGCCTACTGGGCTCTATCATATCTACATTTGAAACTGTGTATGGAGTCAGCCTCCACCACATCACTGCCTAGTGCATTCCATTTACTAACTACTCTCTGACACTGAAAAGTTCTTTCTAATGTCTCTGTGGCTCATTTGGTACTCAGCTTCCACCTGTGTCCCCTTGTTCGCGCCCCTCCAGTGTTGAATAGTTCATCCTTGTTTACCCCGGCAATTCCCTGAGGATTTTGTAGGTTGTGATCATGTCCCCCTCTTACTCTTCTGTCTTCCAGTGTCGTAAGTTGCATTTCCCGCAGCCTTTCCTCATAACTCATGCCTCTTAGTTCTGGGACTAGTCTAGTAGCATACCTTTGGACTTTTTCCAGCTTCGTCTTGTGCTTGACAAGGTACGGGCTCCATGCTGGGGCCGCGTACTCCAGGATTGGTCTTACATATGTGGTGAACAAGATTCTGAATGATTCCTTACACAGGTTCCTGAACGCCGTTCTGATGTTAGCCAGCCTCGCATATGCCGCAGACGTTATTCTCTTTATGTGGGCTTCAGGAGACAGGTTTGGTGTGATATCAACTCCTAGATCTTTCTCTCTGTCTGTTTCATTAAGTACTTCATCCCCTATTCTGTATCCTGTGTCTGGCCTCCTGTATCCACTGCCTAGTTTCATTACTTTGCATTTACTTGGGTTGAACTTCAACAGCCATTTGTTGGACCATTCACTCAGTCTATCTAGGTCATCTTGTAGCCTCCTACTATCATCCTCTGTTTCAATCCTCCTCATAATTTTTGCATCGTCGGCAAACATTGAGAGGAACGAATCTATACCCTCTGGGAGATCATTTACATATACCAGAAACAGTATAGGTCCAAGGACTGACCCCTGCGGGACTCCACTTGTAACGTCTCGCCAATCTGAGACTTCACACCCCTCACACAGACTCGTTGTCTCCTGTTGCTTTGGTACTCCTCTATCCACCGGAGTACCTTCCCTTTCACTCCAGCCTGCATCTCCAACGATGTTTGTGTGTGTGTGTGTGTGTGTGTGTGTGTGGTGTGTGTGTGTGTGTGTGTGTGTGTGTGTGTGTGTGTGTGTACTCACCTAGTTGTACTCACCTAGTTGTGTTTGCGGGGGTTGAGCTCTGGCTCTTTGGTCCCGCCTCTCAACCGTCAATCAACAGGTGTACAGATTCCTGAGCCTATTGGGCTCTATCATATCTACACTTGAACTGTGTATGGAGTCAGCCTCCACCACATTACTTCCTAATGCATTCAATTTGTCAACCACTCTGACACTAAAAAAAATCTTTCTAATATCTCTGTGGCTCATTTGGGCACTCAGTTTCCACCTGTGTCCCCTTGTGCTGTGCCCCTTGTGTTAAATAGCCTGTCTTTATCTACCCTATCAATTCTCTTCAGATCTTGAATGTGGTGATCATGTCCCCCCTAACTCTTCTGTCTGCCAGTGAAGTGAGGTTTAATTCCCGTAGTCTCTCCTCATAGCTCATACCTCTCAGCTTGGGTACTAGTCTGGTGGCAAACCTTTGAACCTTTTCCAGTTTAGTCTTATGCTTGACTAGATAGGGACTCCATGCTGGAGCCGCATACTCCAGGATTGGTCTGACATATTTGGTATATAATGTTCTGAAAGATTCCTTACACAAGTTTCTAAAGGCCGTTCTTATGTTAGCCAACCTGGCATATGCTGCTGATGTTATCCTCTTGATATGAGCTTCAGGGGACAGGTCTGGCGTGATATCAACCCCCAGGTCTTTCTCTCTCTGACTCTTGAAGCATTTCATCTCCCAAATGATACCTTGTATCTGGTCTCCTGCTTCCTACCCCTATCTTCATTACATTACATTTGCTTGGGTAAACTCTAACAGCCATTTGTTCGACCAATCCTGCAGCTTGTCCAGGTCTTCTTGAAGTCTCAAGCTGTCCTCCTCTGTCTTAATCCTTCTCATAATTTTGGCGTCGTCAGCAAACATTGAGAGGAATGAGTCTATAACCTCTGGGAGATCATTTACGTATATCAGAAACAGGATAGGTCCAAGTACAGAGCCCTGTGGGACTCCACTGGTGACTTCACGCCAATCTGAGGTCTCACCCTTCACTGTAACTCTCTGCTTCCTATTGCTTAGGTGCTCCCTTATCCACTGGAGCGCCCTACCTGTTACTCCTGCCTGTTTCTCCAGCTTATGCATCAACCTTTTATGGGGTACTGTGTCAAAGGCTTTCCGACAGTCCAAAAAAATGCAGTCCGCCCACCCTTCTCTTTCTTGCTTAATTCTTGTGTGTCTGTGTGTGTGTGTGTGTTTATTGTGGGGGTGGCACGGTGGGGGGGGGGTTAACTGGTGGAGGGATGGAGGGAGAGAGGGAGTGAAAGGGAGAGGGGAGTGAAGGGGAGTGAAAGGGAGTGAGGGAGTGAGGGAGAGAGGGAGAAAGGGAAATAGGCAGAGTGGGGGGAGAGAGGGAGGAGGGCAATCATGGGTGTGAGGGATGGAAGGTCAAGTCCCAGTGGTGAGGGGTGAGGTTGGCGGTAGGCTGGTTTGTGCGTGCGTGTGTGTGTGTGTGTGTGTGTATGTGTGTGTGTGTGTGTGTACTCACCTATTTGTACTCACCTGTTTGTGCTTGCGGGGGTTGAGGTTTGGCTCTTTGGTCCCGCCTCTCAACTGTCAATCAACTGGTGTACAGATTCCTGAGCCTACTGGGCTCTATCATATCTACATTTAAAACTGTGTATGGAGTCAGCCTCCACCACATCACTGCCTAATGCATTCCATCCGTTAACTACTCTGACACTGAAAAAGTTCCTTCTAACGTCTCTGTGGCTCATGTGGGTACTCAGTTTCCACCTGTGTCCCCTTGTTCGCGTCCCGCCAGTGTTGAATAGTTTATCCTTGTTTACCCGGTCGATTCCCCTGAGGATTTTGTAGGTTGTCATCATGTCCCCCCTTACTCTTCTGTCTTCCAGTGTCGTAAGGTGCATTTCCTGCAGCCTTACTTTTTCCAGCTTCGTCTTGTGCTTGACAAGGTACGGGCTCCATGCTTCGGCCGCATACTCCAGGATTGGTCTTACATATGTGGTGTACAAGATTCTGAATGATTCCTTATACAGGTTCCTGAACGCTGTTCTGATGTTAGCCTGCCTCGCATATGCCGCAGACGTTATTCTCTTTATGTGGGCTTCAGGAGACAGGTTTGGTGTGATATCAACTCCTAGATCATTCTCTCTGTTTCATTAAGTACTTCATCTCCTATTCTGTATCCTGTGTCTGGCCTCCTGTTTCCACTGCCTAGTTTCATTACTTTGCATTTACTCGGGTTGAACTTCAACAGCTATTTGCTGGACCATTCACTTAATCTGTCTAGGTCATCTTGTAGCCTCCTACTATCATCCTCTGTTTCAATCCTCCTCATAATTTTTGCATCGTCGGCAAACATTGAGAGGAACGAATCTATGCCCTCTGGGAGATCATTTACATATACCAGAAATAGTATAGGTCCAAGGACTGACCCCTGCGGGACTCCACTTGTAACGTCTCGCCAGTCTGAGACCTCACCCCTCACACAGACTCGTTGTCTCCTGTTGCTTAGGTACTCCTTTATCCAATGGAGTACCTTCCCTTTCACTCCAGCCTGCATCTCCAGCTTTCTCACCAGCCTCTTGTGTGCACTGTATCAAAGGCTTTCTGACAATCCAAAAAAATGCAATCTGCCCACCTTTCTCTTTCTTGCCTGGTCGTAGAATTCATGTAACCCTGTGAGGCAGGACCTGTCATCCCTGAACCCATGTTGATGCTGTGTTACAAAGTTCCTTCGCTCCAGATGCTCCACTAGCTTTTTTGCACAATTTTCTCCATCAGCTTGCATGGTATGCAGGTTAGGGACACTGGCCTGTAGTTCAGTGCCTCCTGTCTATTCCTTTTTTGTATATCGGGACTACGTTAGCTGCTTTCCAAATATCTGGTAGTTCCCCTGTTGCCAGTGATTTGTTATGAATTTCCTTACCTAACCTATTGCAGTCATTTATATTTAAATTTGCTTTAACTTCTTCCAAAAGCTATTTTTAAGAGTTTATTTTCCTCTTCCATGGCTTTGCTATTTCTTTCCAATTGATTTTTGTCCTTGTATAAATCTTTCACTAACCCCTCAAGACCTAATTCTTTGTTAATCAAGTGGTCATTACTTTATTTCAATTTGCCGATTATTTCTACATGATAGTTCATTATAATATATAATTTTGTCAACTGCTTGTGTAGATTCAATGAATTCATTGAAACCCCCATAATCTAGCTCTGTTTTGTTTTTAGTCTTGCCGGCGGCCATCTTCAATTTCGTCATCTGCACTGTTAACACTAGGACAACTTTTTCTCATCCAATTGTTTCACTTCCCTTGGCATATTCGTGTTACCTCGCCTATTTTTCAAAACCACTGCACCTTTATCTTCCTTGGAACACCACTCACTATCATCAATCTGTTCCACAATACTTAGGAGGAATTTTGAAACATCCTGGAGCTCCTCTGATGCAGGTGTTGACAAGGGGTGTCACCTTCTCCCCCAAAATGTAATGTCTTCATTGTGATTGTTCTCCAATTGTCATATCAACAGGTGGCATATATATTGCGTACTGTCTTCCATGTTCCTCACGACATATATTTTTGTTGGCCCTTCTTTAATATCCACTTTGTTTGTACAGATGGTACAAAAAATCGTTCTGTTTCATAAAATAATACCATGTTGGTGGTTCTTGATCACTTGGTCGTCCTTCCACCTTATCTGATAGTTGAAAGCAATTCATAAAAACATTATATTACAGTAATCACCTTCAGCGTGTTTAGGTTTCCCAGGTATTCACAAGTGTCACCTCAAAACATACTTGCAGAATTTCAGTTAAATGACGCCAATCAACATTGACTCAAACAATTCACACACAACTCTTGCCGTAGAGCATTGAGGTTCAAATAAATTAATTTATTTGGACTTCATTCCTTCTGAAGATGTCTTATTATACGAAAGTACTTAAGGAAATTCCCGTTTCAATGCTTCCTCTGTGGTCTAACACTGTCATAAATTAATTTATATACTTAGGCAAATCGAACACTGCCTATGCTCCTAGCTCACGTTGAGAGGGTTTGATAATGTTGTATGAGATAGTTGTCTGCTGTATGCTCTGTTACTGCTCATACCCCTACTCTGTCTTGGCACGAAACTGGATTTACTTTCGTACTTTACTTTCGTATATCTGGCATATCACTGATTCCCTGTATCACCTCTATGCTGTGTGGTATGTTGCCGATCATACTGAAGGATTTTTTGTTGGGGGAAGGGGATCCTTACAAAACGATATCTGTTTTATACCGATTATATTCCTGAATGATACGGAGTTTTATTTCTAGGTTCTTGCACATTGCATTGCAGTATTTGTTATAGGTAGACTGCATTGTTGACCAGACCATTCTCAAGTCGACTTGAGAATGGTCCAGGACGGACCGAAACGTCGTCGTCCCTTCACTTTCTAGTGTGTGGTCTGGTCATCATACTTCAGCCACGTTATTATGATTCATGGACTGCATTCTTCCTTGGTACTGTCTATCGAACTCTAACGCCTCTATAGATGTTGAATCCAAATTCTTAATTTCGCTGCTTGTGTCCTGTATATCAGACAGTATTGAGTGCTCATGCTCGACTCTTGTGTTGTTACTTTCCATGCACCTCGCTTAGACTGTGCTTCCTGATGCTGTTTTTGTGGGATCTTGTCGATGGTGTGGTGTCTGCCTTCTTGGATCTTGTCCATGGTGTGGTGTCTCCCTTCTTGGATCTTGTCCATGGTGTGGTGTCTGCCTTCTTGGGTCTTGCCCATGGTGTCGTGTCTGCTTTCTTGGATCTTGTCGATGGTGTGGTGTCTGCTGTTATTCTGCGTGTCTATATGATATTGCTTTTATTCTTTGCACAACCGCTTGGGCTGGACGGTAGAGCGATGGTCTCGCTTCATGGAGGTCGGCGCTCAATCCCCCGACCGTTCAAAGTGGTTGGCGTCATTCCTTTCCCCCCGTCCCATCCCAAATCCTTATCCTGACTCCTTCCAAGTGCTATATAGTCGTAATGGCTTAACGCTTTTCTCAAGATCGTTCCCTTCGCCTTGTGTTATCTCATTCTCTGAGTACCTGGTGTGCTACACCACCTTTTCCATTATCTAACCAGAGGTTTAGGGAGTCTTTTGTTATAAATGTTCTTCATATCTATAGGCAATCTACAGATTATGTTCTTCATCTACATTTCTTTATAATGTTTCCAACTGGTTCTCTTACAACCTGTCATCTGGTCTGTTGTCTTGCAATGATTTAATCTTGCTTCAATGTTGTATTTTTGTACATTTTTGTTATACTGACTGTAATAGAGTTTGTAGAATCTGGAAGTTGTCTTCAACGGGATCCAGTTGCAATTTTGCGCATAGTCCAAAAGATGGCACATCATTCTGGTCTGTATGAATAGCTTGAGCTTTTTGTACATTTATTATTTCTTGTGGAGCAGCTTGAGCAGCGTGTTCGCCATGCGTGAAGTTGGTCTCCAAAATTTGGTTATTGAGGACTGGTAGGACTCGTGGTTGGCTGTACAATCCGCATCTCTTCTGCCTTCCAATACGTGTTTGTCAGTGCTTTATTTTTTTGCATTTAAATTTATGTATAGGTTCTGGAGCGCTGCTTTGTGTCGGTATAGTTAGCAATTTCCAAGACTTAATGGTTCTTGGACCTGTGTTATTACAGTCCCTAAAACTGTGTGTGTTGCTGCTGCTTTATTAATCTTTGAGGTATCGTTCAACATTGCAGATTCAGTTTCTCTTTATTATTAAATTTTGCGAGGGATTCAACCCAATTGTAATTCTCGTCTGAATCTTTCTGAGGAGTCCAATTTTATCAATGACTTTTGCAGGACTCAATTTGTTCAATTACTCTTGCAGGACTTTTACCGTTTCTAAGCATATAACAATCTTTACATTTGGTGGCATCACTATAATTTCTACTTTCAGGTTGACTAATGGAAAGTTTCAATCTTGGCTGCTACTTTACCATTACTGTTACTACCCCAAGAGCTGTAGTGAAGTCGTGTATCTGCATTATCATAAACTTTTAAAGATTTGCAATGTGTTGACCAAACCACACACACTAGAAGATTTGTTTTGCAGGGATATTCCTGCGCTGGCTCTAAGCCTGTGGCTGGCCTACTAATTGTTACTGGTTTCTTGTTTCTGTTTTACTTAGGAGGAGTATGAGTATTTATGACTATGTTCGCTTCAGTAAGATTATGCCCCATGTGTTTAACAACAACTTCTGCTCTGTTGAATCTAAGTTGAAATTTTATTGAGTTTGTAACTATGCATTGTGTTACATAATGTTCCAGTGGTCTGTCGGGCATCACTAAAACATTTAGAGACGACGATGTTTCGACCTGATAATGGTCCAAGACGGACCGAAACGTCGTCGTCTCCTTATCTTCTAGGGTGTGGTTTGGTCAACATTTCTTCAGCCACGTTATCGTGACACTTGGTCTATGTTTGCAGTGTCTTGACACTAGTGCTGTCCTCTCAAGCTTCACAATGTTGACCTCAACCTAGTGGTCTGGTGTCGCCTGGGAGTTTCCAGCGCATAGGTTCGAATCCTCCACATGGCTCCTACTGATATGCTCATTGATACATCACGGTGATATGATTTTGTACATTTGGCGTCTTGCTAATTGTAAGACTGTGTAGCCACGAAAGCAGTTTTATGATGAACTTGCTGCCTATCTGTGTATTGTCGCTCCTCTTGTTCTGAGTACTGCCTCCATTTCCTCTTCCTCTAATTTCCTCCCCCACACTCCACGTTGCCGTCCGCATAGCTAGGAAAAATTCACTGCTCAACCTATTGCTAGAGACACTCCAAAGCTTGAATAAATTCACCTCCAACAGAGGTCGAAAATTGACTCCTTCAGGTACACACAGGGATACCCAACACTAAAGAAGCTAATTGGTCTACCTTTCCAATGGGCTGGGTATACTTTCTAAGGTGCCTCTCTGTGGATGGCACTGCCCGCTGGTGTCTTTGTGACTTTTAGGATGCAGTTAAGTGTTCATATTATATATATATATATAATATATATAATATATATATATATATATATATATATATATATATATATATATATATATAAAATCCATATTTGTATATCTTGGTCAATGGAGATCGAGGCTAGGTTGACATATGCATGTTGGTTAACAGTTTAATGGCTATTTCCTATTATCTTGACG
>WNGS01009143.1:12119-32343 GCA_020271785.1 Procambarus virginalis
GCGAGGTTCTTCAAAAAACCCACCGACCATTAGGACAATGTCGATTAGTAATAGACAAGGAGCTGAGCCGGGAGAGTGCCCTTGCCTGCGGAGAGGGAATGTTTCTGGCAATATACCTACCAACGGCGATTCATACCGTGGCCGTATTCCGGTGTGGAGACGGCCGCTACCTCTACTATGACTCAACGCCTAGGGACTATGCTATGTTTAGGGACTATGCCAAGAGACACGGAATTACCAGAGACCAACTGACGGTGGTGAAGGCCGTATTCCAGCGTCCACTCTACAATACCTGCGCCTACCACGTCCTCTCCTTCCTGGACCATGTCACCCGTTCTTCACTCAATGACTCTTGGCTCCTCGCTAAGGAATATAAGGATAACATGGGGTCTTTTAGTGACTGGATAGTTGTGAGGCGTTTGATGGATATTATACAAGAGGCAAAGATTCACATTGACCTCCGCATGGATCGCTACGGCAATGACAATATTGTGCCTGAGTACATCCCAGTTCGAGCCCCACCACCCCCTCTTCCCCTTGCTATCCTGTCTACCCACACACCTCCGTCCTTGCCCATACCTCCCTCCTACCCTTCAAACACCTCCCCCTTTCTTCCCCACACCTCCCCCACCTTCCACACCCCTCCCCCACCCTTCCACACACCTCCCCCACCCTTCCACACCCCTCCCCCAACCTATTACACCTCCCCCAACCTTCTACACACTACCCTCCCTCCCTCCCTCCCACAAGTTAGTCAGTGAGGAGCAGCAGCAGTTACGCTACAGTTCGCCCCCTCACTTAACTTATTCTACATTTCCTATGTCTAAACTAAAATAAAATTATTGTCAAAATGATTGTGTAATGTTATGTTTAAAAAAAATAAAAAAAATAATGTTTGTGTGTGTGTGTGTGTGTGTGTGTACTCACCTAGTTGTACTCACCTAGCTGTGCTTGCGGGGGTTGAGCTTTAGCTCTTTGGTCCCGCCAATCAACAGGTGTACAGGTTCCTGAGCCTATTGGGCTCTATCATATCTACACTTGAAACTGTGTATGGAGTCAGCCTCCACCACATCACTTCCTAATGCATTCCATTTGTCAACCACTCTGACACTAAAAAAGTGTCAGAATAATCAGTTCTTTCTAATATCTCTGTGGCTCATTTGGGCACTCAGTTTCCACCTGTGTCCTCTAGTGCGTGTGCCCCTTGTGTTAAATAAGTGGCACACGCACTGTGTGTGTGTGTGTGTGTGTGTGTGTGTGTGTGTGTGTGTGTGTGTGTGTGTGTGTGTGTGTGTGTGTGTGTGAGTACTCGCCTAGTACTCACCTAGTTGTGTTTGCGGGGGTTGAGCTCTGGCTCTTTGGTCCCGCCTCTCAACCGTCTGTCAACATGTGTACAGATTTCTGAGCCTATTGGGCTCTATCATATCTACATTTGAAACTGTGTATGGAGTCAGCCTCCACCACATCACTTCCTAGTGCATTCCATTTATTAACTACTCTGACACTGAAAAAATTCTTTCTAACGTCTCTGTGGCTCATCTGGGTACTAAGTTTCCACCTGTGTCCCCTTGTTCGTGTCCCACCCGTGCTGAAGAGTTTGTCTTTGTCCACCCTGTCAATTCCCCTGAGAATTTTGTAGGTTGTTATCATGTCTCCCCTTACTCTTCTGTTCTCCAGGGATGTGAGGTTCAGCTCCTTTAGCCTTTCCTCGTAGCTCAATCCTCTCAGTTCCGGGACGAGCCTGGTGGCATACCGCTGAATCTTCTCTAATTTTGTCTTGTGTTTAACTAGGTATGGACTCCAGGCTGGAGCTGCATACTCCAGGATTGGTCTTACATAAGTGGTATACAGGGTTCTGAAAGATTCCTTACACAAGTTTCTAAAGGCAGTTCTTATGTTGGCCAGTCTAGCATATGCTGCTGATGATATTCTTTTGATGTGGGCCTCTGGGGACAGGTTCGGTGTGATATCAACCCCCAGAACTTTCTCTCTATTTGACTCTTGCAGGATTTCACCTCCCAGATGATACCTTGTGTTCAGCCTCCTGCTCCCTTCGCCTAATTTCATCACCTTATACTTTCCCGAGTTGAACTTTAGCAGCCATTTGCTAGACCATTCCTCCAGTTTATCCAGGTCATCCTGTAGTCTCTGTCTATCTTCATCCGTCTTGATTCTTCTCATAATTTTTGCATCATCAGCAAACAATGAGAGGAATGAGTCTATACCCTCCGGATGATCGTTCACATATATTAGAAACAGGATGGGTCCAAGTACTGAGCCCTGTGGGACTCCGCTGGTGACATCTCGCCACTCTGATGTCTCCCTCCTCACCCTTACTTGCTGTTTCCTGTTGCTTAAGTACTCCCTTATCCACTGGAGCACCTTCCCTTTTACTCCTGCCTGTTGCTCCAACTTTTTTAACAGCCTTTTATGGGGAACTGTGTCAAAAGGCTTTTTGGCAATCCAGGAAAATGTAGTCGGCCCACCCTTCTCTTTCCTGCCTAATTTTTGTTGCCTGGTCATAAAATTCTATTAAACCTATGAGGCACGATTTACCATCCCTGAACTCATGTTGGTGGTGCGTTACAAAGTTATTTCCCTCCAGATGCTCTACGAGCCTTTTCCTCGCGATCTTCTCCATCACCTTGCATGGTATACAAGTTAAGGAAACTGGCCTGTAATTCAGTGCCTCTTGCCTGTCACCTTTTTTGTATATTGGGACCACGTAAGCTGTCTTCCAACTTTCTGGTAAGTCTCCTGATTCCAGTGACCTGTTATACACCATAGAGTGTGGCACACTTAGTGCTTCTGCACCTTCCTTTAGTATCCATGGTGAGATTCTGTCAGGCCCAACAGCCTTTGTCACATCCAGCTCCAGCAGACACCTTTTGACCTCATTTGGGGGCCAGGTAGACTGGTGGATAGCGCGCAGGATTCGTAATTCTGTGGCGCGGGTTCGATTCCCGCACCCGGCAGAAACAAATGGGCAAAGTTTCTTTCACCCTGAATGCCCCTGTTACCTAGCAGTAAATAGGTACCTGGGAGTTAGTCAGCTGTCACGGGCTGCTTCCTGGGGTGTGTGTGTGTGTGTGTGAAGAAAAAAAAAAGTAGTTAGTGTAGTTAGTAAACAGTTGATTGACAGTTGAGAGGCGGGCCGAAAGAGCAAAGCTCAACCCCCGTAAATACAACTAAGTGAATACAGGTGAGGTCAAATTCCTCCAAGGTTGCTTGGTTTGCCGCCACCTCATTTAGTGCAGGGGCTTCTCCTTGTTCTATTGTGAAGACCTCCTGGAATCTCTTGTTGAGTTCTTCACACACCTCCTTGTCATTCTCTGTGTATCTGTTCTCCACTTTTCGCAGCTTCATCACTTGTTCCTTCACTGTTGTTTTCCTCCTGATGTGGCTGTGGAGCAGCTTTGGTTGGGTCTTGACTTTACTCGTGATGTCATTTTCAAACTGTCTCTCTGCTTCCCTCCTCACTCTGAGGTACTCATTTCTGGCCCTCTGGTATCTCTCCCTGTTCTCTGGTGTTCTGTTATTTCTGTAGTTTCTCGATGTTCTTTTACTCAGTTGCTTCGCTACCTTGCATTCCTGGTTGAACCATGGGTTTTTCTGTTGTTTTTCGTTTTTCTCCTTTTGGACGGGGATAAACCTGTCTGCAGCTTCCTGGCACTTCTGGGTGACAAAATCCATCATGACCTGCACATTCTTGTCTCTAAGTTCTGTTTCCCATGGTATTCCCCTGAGGAAGCTCCTCATCTCGTCATATTTTCCTCTTCGGTAATTCAGTCTTTTTCCCTCCACTCCCATCCTTGGACAGGTTATCCCTACCTCCACCAAGTACTCAAAGGTCAGTACACTGTGGTCACTCATTCCTATGGGGGCTTCAACTTTGACTTCCCTTATTTCTGACTCATTCAGGGTGAATATCAAGTCGAGTCTAGCTGGTTCATCACTGTATCTCACTCTTTTCGGTTCCTTGACATGCTGGCTCAGAAAATTCCTTGTTGCCACTTCCAAGTGTTTAGCTCTCCACGTATCTGCACCGTCATGTGGGTCCCCATACTCCCAGTCTATCTTTCCATGGTTGAAATTGCCCATGATTAAGAGTCTGGAGCCATTCCTGCAGGCAACTGAAGCTGCTCTCTCTATTATATTAATGGTTGCCATGTTGTTCCTATCAAACTCCTGTCTAGGTCTTCTGTCATTTAGGGGAGGGTTGTAAATGACTGCCACTATTATCTTAGGTCCACCCATTGTTATAGTTCCTGTTATGTAATCTCTGAATCCGTCACAGCCCGGAATTTCCATCTCATCAAAACTCCAGTCCTTCTTTATCAGCAGGGCCACTCCTCCACCTCCTCTCCCTTCCCTCTCTTTCCTTACTATATAATAGTCCTTTGGAAACACAGCATCTGTTATGACTCCTGACAATTTTGTTTCCGTTAGTCCTATTACATCAGGGTTTTCTTCTTGCACCCTTTCTGTCAGTTCACTTGCTTTATTGGTAATCCCATCAATGTTTGAGTACATTACCTTGAAGCTCACTTTCTTATATCCAATTTCACCCTCACTCCCCACAAATGCAGGAAGTTGTTCCATGGTCATTGCTACTTGGGTAGGCTCCTCCTCCTGTGAGGTAGTTTCCAGGGGTTCAGGGGGAGGTGGAGTGGGGGATGGAGGGCTTAGGTCTTCCTCAGGCCTGCTTGGGGCAGGAAGAAGTCCTGGGGGTGAGGGAGCAGGGATTGCTTGGGGAAAGGGCACGCCCTCCTGCAGTGTAGTTGACAGGGGTTTGGAGGGAGATGGAGTGGGGGATAGAGGGCTTTGGTCTTGCTCAGGCCTGCTTGGGGCAGGGAGAAGACCAGGGGCTGGGAAAGCAGGGGCTACTTGGGGTAAGGGGAGGGGAAGGATTTGCGTTTCCTGATGGGCATTGTGCAGGGGCAAGGAATGGTTTGTGCTGGGGGGTAGGGAGGGCCCTATTGGGTGGTGGGCTGGGGTGTTGCATTCCCCCCTGGGGTTCCTGGGTTGCTGGACTGGGGCTCCCCACTCCCCTCTGGGATTGCTGGGTTGGAGGCTGAGGTTCCCTGGCTCCCTTCCCTCTCCTTGCGCCTTTTCCTTGCATCTGCTGCCCTTACTATCTCGTCTCTGGTCATGTCCCTCTGAACATATACCTCTTTGTAGTTCCTTGCATACCTCAGTTTGCTCTTCTTTACTAGGATGTCCTCTTTGATGTCCTCGCTCTTGAATACTACCTTGATCAATCTCTTTTTGTCTCTGTTGTACTGGCCAATCCGGAAAAACTGTTCTATGTCTCGTTCAGCCCCTTCCATTCCTATCTCCTTTAATATCCCTGCCACTTCAGCTTTGTCTTTAGTCCTCGATTCTTCCCTTGTGGAGCCCTCTTGTTCCTTCACACCTACCACTACTACAGCTCTTTTCCTTTCCATTAGCTGGCTCGTGCATCTAGCTGCCTCCTGTGAGGTTACTGCTTTCATTACAACTTCCTTGACTGTGGATATTGCTTCTGGGCTCTTCAGCATTCCAGCAAAGGTTGGGCCAATTATTGCGGTCCCTGCCATTGCTACATCTCCTGGTACCTGGGGGTTGGACCCCTGGACCAGAGTCTGAGGAGGGCTTTTTATCTCCTCTTGTGCTGCACTTAGTTCTATCTGCAGCTTACATATAGTTTCCCTCAGGTCCTTCAATTCCCCACTTACTTCCTTCCATGCCTTAGCAATCATCTCCATGTATGACTCGTCCAGTCCCTCTCCTCCAGCTTCATTCTGTTGTCTTACTATCCCGCTTGACCTCTGTGTGTGTACTCACCTAAGTGTACTCACCTAATTGTGCTTGCGGGGGTTGAGCTTTGGCTCTTTGGTCCCGCCTCTCAACTGTCAATCAACTGGTGTACAGTTTCCTGAGCCTACTGGGCTCTATCATATCTACATTTGAAACTGTGTATGGAGTCAGCCTCCACCACATCACTGCCTAGTGCATTCCATTTACTAACTACTCTGACACTGAAAAAGTTCTTTCTAATGTCTCTGTGGCTCATTTGGGTACTCAGCTTCCACCTGTGTCCCCTTGTTCGCGCCCCTCCAGTGTTGAATAGTTCATCCTTGTTTACCCGGTCAATTCCCCTGAGGATTTTGTAGGTTGTGATCATGTCCCCCCTTACTCTTCTGTCTTCCAGTGTCGTAAGTTGCATTTCCCGCAGCCTTTCCTCATAACTCATGCCTCTTAGTTCTGGGACTAGTCTAGTAGCATACCTTTGGACTTTTTCCAGCTTCGTCTTGTGCTTGACAAGGTACGGGCTCCATGCTGGGGCCGCGTACTCCAGGATTGGTCTTACATATGTGGTGAACAAGATTCTGAATGATTCCTTACACAGGTTCCTGAACGCCGTTCTGATGTTAGCCAGCCTCGCATATGCCGCAGACGTTATTCTCTTTATGTGGGCTTCAGGAGACAGGCTTGGTGTGATATCAACTCCTAGATCTTTCTCTCTGTCTGTTTCATTAAGTACTTCATCCCCTATTCTGTATCCTGTGTCTGGCCTCCTGTATCCACTGCCTAGTTTCATTACTTTGCATTTACTTGGGTTGAACTTCAACAGCCATTTGTTGGACCATTCACTCAGTCTATCTAGGTCATCTTGTAGCCTCCTACTATCATCCTCTGTTTCAATCCTCCTCATAATTTTTGCATCGTCGGCAAACATTGAGAGGAACGAATCTATACCCTCTGGGAGATCATTTACATATACCAGAAACAGTATAGGTCCAAGGACTGACCCCTGCGGGACTCCACTTGTAACGTCTCGCCAATCTGAGACTTCACCCCTCACACAGACTCGTTGTCTCCTGTTGCTTAGGTACTCCTCTATCCACCGGAGTACCTTCCCTTTCACTCCAGCCTGCATCTCCAACGATGTGTGTGTGTGTGTGTGTGTGTGTGTGTGTGTGTGTGTGTGTGTGTGTGTGTGTGTGTGTGTGTGTGTGTGTGTGTGTACTCACCTAGTTGTACTCACCTAGTTGTGTTTGCGGGGGTTGAGCTCTGGCTCTTTGGTCCCGCCTCTCAACCGTCAATCAACAGGTGTACAGTTTCCTGAGCCTATTGGGCTCTATCATATCTACACTTGAAACTGTGTATGGAGTCAGCCTCCACCACATTACTTCCTAATGCATTCAATTTGTCAACCACTCTGACACTAAAAAAAATCTTTCTAATATCTCTGTGGCTCATTTGGGCACTCAGTTTCCACCTGTGTCCCCTTGTGCGTGTGCCCCTTGTGTTAAATAGCCTGTCTTTATCTACCCTATCAATTCTCTTCAGAATCTTGAATGTGGTGATCATGTCCCCCCTAACTCTTCTGTCTGCCAGTGAAGTGAGGTTTAATTCCCGTAGTCTCTCCTCATAGCTCATACCTCTCAGCTTGGGTACTAGTCTGGTGGCAAACCTTTGAACCTTTTCCAGTTTAGTCTTATGCTTGACTAGATAGGGACTCCATGCTGGAGCCGCATACTCCAGGATTGGTCTGACATATTTGGTATATAATGTTCTGAAAGATTCCTTACACAAGTTTCTAAAGGCCGTTCTTATGTTAGCCAACCTGGCATATGCTGCTGATGTTATCCTCTTGATATGAGCTTCAGGGGACAGGTCTGGCGTGATATCAACCCCCAGGTCTTTCTCTCTCTCTGACTCTTGAAGTATTTCATCTCCCAAATGATACCTTGTATCTGGTCTCCTGCTTCCTACCCCTATCTTCATTACATTACATTTGCTTGGGTTAAACTCTAACAGCCATTTGTTCGACCAATCCTGCAGCTTGTCCAGGTCTTCTTGAAGTCTCAAGCTGTCCTCCTCTGTCTTAATCCTTCTCATAATTTTGGCGTCGTCAGCAAACATTGAGAGGAATGAGTCTATACCTCTGGGAATCATTTACGTATATCAGAAACAGGATAGGTCCAAGTACAGAGCCCTGTGGGACTCCACTGGTGACTTCACGCCAGTCTGAGGTCTCACCCTTCACTGTAACTCTCTGCTTCCTATTGCTTAGGTACTCCCTTATCCACTGGAGCGCCCTACCTGTTACTCCTGCCTGTTTCTCCAGCTTATGCTCAACCTTTATGGGTTACTGGTCAAAGGCTTTCCCGACAGTCCAAAAAAAATGCAGTCCGCCCACCCTTCTCTTTCTTGCTTAATTCTTGTGTGTTTGTGTGTGTGTGTGTGTGTGTGTGTGTGTTGTNAGTCATGTTGTCCACCGACAAGAGAACACGTAGCGTCACTACAACTCCTTTTATCTATAACAAGAATCGTCACCATGTAGCCCAACTCCAGCTCCTAGTCGGCTTTTTCTGTCAGAGGATGGGAAAGGTGTCATGAACTCGGAAGATCGGGAACTAAACGCCAATTCAAATCCAACGAATTGAACGTGTGAGCGTCGCTCAATCATCCGGTTCCGGTGGATGGGTCTCTCAAGTGAAATATTTTCAAGCCTCCACACCAGGTCGGGAAGACCTTTTCCATCTGGTGAAGTAAGTAATTATCAAAGAAGGTACCAAGCCGGGATGGCTATACATCTGTTGAAAGCCTTTATATTCTCTATTTGCGAGTCTTTTTAGGCCTATCTTCATCACTTTTTATACCATCAATGTTGATGGATCTGGGTTCTGTTCGGAATTGTTAGGTATATTGGTGAGTCCGGTGTTAGGGACAACTTCTTGAAGTAATCTTTTCGGGAAGTTGATATCGTTGCTGTTTCTTTCAAATATAGTTTTTTTTGGGTTAGAATGTTATATTGACGAGTCGGAGGACATCATCTCCGATTATAAAGATGTCTTCGATGATGTTCTCGATGTAAATGTTTGTAGTGAATTCCAGTCCCTTGAATTAGATTTTTGCCGCCCTTATGATGCGATGGGAACTTCTTCCCGTATTTTTTATTCTTTCGTTTCATTTGTTCTTACTCAGTTTCAAGGCCTAGAGTTCTGGCAAGGTTATAGTCGTCATTGTTACAGAAGAACCTGTGTCTACTAAGGCTTTGATTTTCTTTCCATTGACTTTGCACTTGACTATATTGTTGTATGTCCTCACATAATTCTCTTCTCCATCTGGCATCTTCTGCTTTTTCTGTGACCGGATAATAAGGCGTGGATTTTTCATGTCATTAATTATTGAACAATTATGTTCAATTAAAAAATCCAAACCCAGTAAGGCAACTCGCTGCTAAGCATTATAGACATATATCTTAGTATCAAGTGAGAAGCCTTCTGGAAATAAGGCTTGTCTTTAAGGATCCCTTTGAAGAAATTTGAGAAGATTGTAGTCTTCCAAGTGCCACTTGCTATGTCTAAGAACGCCACCGTATCTTTGCACTAAAAATCTTCCCCATTACAGCTTCCAAACCATAGATCCCCCTGAATGGATGCGTCACTAGGGAGAAAGGTGAGCCGGTGTCCACGATAAAATCTATAGTTTGGTTTCCCAACCGCACAGGAATAAACATTTTACGACAGTGGCGGTAAAGAGGGAGAGTCACCTCGCCGGATACTCCTTCCTCACACATCGTTGGTCCTGGTAAACTGTCCCGCTCTTGCTCCTAAAGTTTAGTTAGCACACGAGAAATATAGCAGAGAAGAGGAAACCATTTCACACCATACATGCTCATTATGAACTAACCTTCATATCCCTGATACAATTTTTATAGTTAGGGTGGAATATTTTTTTAATTAGGATGAAACAGGTTTGTATATCAGATGCAGTTAATTGTTGTAATTAATAGGGAGCAGCAGTAAGTTGTGGAGGGCAGTATACACGAGATGTGACACGGACACTACAGCCGCCCTGGGCAGCACTGCCCACGGTAGATCCTGTTGTGGTAATTATGGAATACACTGTCTCTTCTACACTTGGAGGAGTCCAGGAGTGAGGAGGATAATACTTCGCTACGGCAGGAGGAAGGCCCACACATCTTTTATTCTACGCCAGATTGCCAGAAACGGGCCGTGTTGAATGCTTGTCATTACTTTCATACATTGTCCAAAACGACGTTACGAAGGAAACAAGGTTTCGACTACCTTGCATTGATGAGAACCCGTGCAAAGAAATGCAAAGTAAACCAGGTGATCATTAATATTGAAAATGATGAGACATGGTGAAGAAAGTTCCCAGAGTAGAGCAGTTGGCGGGAATATTAACCTTAATAATAAGAAAGGGACTGCGGAGAATACGGCTGCAGGTACACATCTCCCAGCA
Organism: Procambarus virginalis; assembly: GCA_020271785.1. Classification (NCBI taxonomy): domain Eukaryota; kingdom Metazoa; phylum Arthropoda; class Malacostraca; order Decapoda; family Cambaridae; genus Procambarus; species Procambarus virginalis. Next base: position 22,380 of record WNGS01009143.1, read on the forward strand.
GATAATATCTCACCCGGTGTAGGGAACCTCAGCAACAGGACCATTAGCGACGAGTACCATTGTGGAGAATACGGTGACATTTTCCTACAAAACTGTACATTAAAAATGCCTAAACAGTTTCTTGCACTACCTGCAATATTGTCACAATTGTCGGAACACCTGAAATTAATATGTATTTGATTAACTATCATGAGAGTTAACCACTGTACACAACTTGCATTACTGAAACTATCTTCAAAATATACAGCCATCAACAATGTATCCATTCTCAATAAACATTCATCACTGTAACCATTGATTGTACACTTGACCATAATTACTGTAACCAATGATTGTACACTTGACCATAATTACTGTAACCATTGATTGTACACTTGACCATAATTACTGTAACCATTGATTGTACACTTGACCATAATACTGTAACCATTGATTGTACACTTGACCATAATTACTGTAACCATTGATTGTACACTTGACCATAATTACTGTAACCATTGATTGTACACTTGACCATAATTACTGTAACCATTGATTGTACACTTGACCATAATTACTGTAACCATTGATTGTACACTTGACCATAATTACTATAACCATTGATTGTACACTTGACCATAATTACTGTAACCATTGATTGTACACTTGACCATAATTACTGTAACCATTGATTGTACACTTGACCATAATTACTGTAACCATTGATTGAACACTTGACCATAATTACTGTAACCAATGATTGCACACTTGACCATAATTACTGTAACCATTGATTGTACACTTGACCATAATTACTGTAACCATTGATTGTACACTTGACCATAATTACTGTAACCATATTCACTACACATTTTAGTCATCACTGTAACCATCTTAACTACATAGTCTTCATCAGTGTAACCATCTACACTACACACAATCTTCATCACTGTAACCATCTACACTACACACTGTATTCATCACTGTAACCATCTACACTACACACTGTATTCATCACTATAACCAAGTACACTACACACTGTATTCATCAGTTTAACCATCTACACTACACACTGTATTCATCAGTGTAACCATCTACACTACACACTGTATTCATCAGTGTAACCATCTACACTACACACAGTCTTCATCACTATAACAATCTACACTACACACTGTATTCATCAGTGTAACCATCTACACTACACACAGTCTTCATCACTATAACAATCTACACTACACACTGTCTTCATCACTCTAACCATCTACACTACACAGACTCGCTGCCGGCGCCACAGCTGTAATTATGAGAAGGATAAGGACAGAGGAGGACAGCTTGAGGCTTCAAGAAGACCTGGACAAGCTGCAGGAATGGTCGAACAAATGGCTGTTAGAGTTTAACCCAAGCAAATGTAATGTTATGAAGATAGGGGTAGGCAGCAGGAGACCAGATACAAGGTATTACTTGGGAGATGAAATACTTCAAGAGTCAGAGAGAGAGAAAGACCTGGGGGTTGATATCACGCCAGACCTGTCCCCTGAAGCTCATACCAAGAGGATAACATCAGCAGCATATGCCAGGTTGGCTAACATAAGAACGGCCTTTAGAAACTTGTGTAAGGAATCTTTCAGAACATTATATACCACATATGTCAGACCAATCCTGGAGAATGCGGCTCCAGCACGGAGTCCATATCTAGTCAAGCATAAGATTAAACTGGAAAAGGTTCAAAGGTTTGCCACCAGACTAGTACCCGAGCTGAGAGGTATGAGCTACGAGGAGAGACTACGGGAATTAAACCTCACTTCGTTGGAAGACAGAAGTGTTAGAGGGGACATGATCACCACATTCAAGATTCTCAAGGGAATCGACAGGGTTGATAAAGACAGGCTATTTAACACAAGGGGCACACGCACTAGGGGACACAGGTGGAAACTGAGTGCCCAAATGAGCCACAGAGATATTAGAAAGAACTTTTTTAGTGTCAGAGTTGTTGACAAATGGAATGCATTAGGAAGCGATGTGGTGGAGGCTGACTCCATACACAGTTTCAAGTGTAGATATGATAGAGCCCAGTAGGCTCAGGAACTTGTACACCTGTTGATTGACGGTTGAGAGGCGGGACCAAAGAGCCAGAGCTCAACCCCCGCAAGCACAACTAGGTGAGTACAGCTAGCAGGCTGCACGAGGATTTATTCTCTAGAAATCTTTAGATTCTGAGCACCCATCAGCTTAAATCAACGCTGTTTTTTTGAGGAAGAGCATCAGTACCCAATGATCAGAGAATATCTTGTTTGAAAGAAAACAATACCCATTTCGTCTGCAAATAGTGGATAAACAACGTAGCTGATTAGTTACTGGCTTGCTGGAAGGTAATCCGCACACCCCAGTACGCAGGCGACCCTAACACAACTTCAAAATAACAACACTATTGCCACCAACTCAACTCAAACACCAACCAAACTTCATAAAGCAAACATCAACTACACTACACAACACAAACACCAAATACACAACATCCATACAAACACCACCTACACTACACAACACTATCGCCTCTTACACAACACTAACACCAAAAACACAACATAACTCAAAGACCAACCACACAAGGTCAAGTTCAATTAAAGTATGTTTATTGAGACAAGAAAAAAAAAATACATCTCAAAGGGATAGAGTAGCTTAGACTATTTCTATCCCTCAACCAACCACACTATACAAGACAAACACCAACCACACAACACAACTCAAACACCAATCACACTTCACAACATAAACACCAACCACATTACGCAAAACAACAACCACACTAAGCAACACAAATATTAACCACACTACTCAACACAAACACGAACGACACTACACAACACAAACACCAACTAAACTACACAACACAAACACCAACTAACAATCTAACGGGGTGAGAATAGCTTGAGCTACCTCATCCCTTTGTGTGTATTTTACCTCAATAATCTTATTTCAATTTCAATGCACAACACGAACACCATCCACACTTCACAGCACAAACACCAACCACACTTCACAACACAAACACCAACCACACCTCACAACACAAACACCAACCACACTACACAACACAAACACCAACCACACTACACAACACAAACACCAACTACACTACATAACACTATTAACAAATGTACTAAACACTATCATCACCAATACTACACAAAATATCACCTGCACTGTAGAACACTGCAACTATCTTCACAACACTATCAATAACTACTCTAAGTAATTATGAAAAGAAGGCTCCAAACCGGGATGACTATATAGCATAACTACACTGTAACTATAATATAAAACACTTAACAACTACACTATGAAACACTGTTACAAACTACACTGTATAACACTACAAAATCGTCGCAGCACAAACACATTCACAAACTAAAGGTTACCACACAGTCACTAATATGACTGTACCGTAGTAGGCATCCATCACTAAAAATACAGTACAACACTATCACTAATTTCACTATCTCTAGCTACGCTATCACTGACCACAGCACATTATAAAACAAATGCACTAAACAATCTCCCCACGAAATACTACACAACACACCACCAACTACACTGTAGAACACTGTAACTATCTGAGTGGTATGGGTCTCCCAACTTTCTGATATATGGTTTGGTCATCATATCTTCATTCACGTTATTGTGACTCGTCGTCTGCACTGAAACTAACCAAACAAAACAGCACTAACACCTACACTGTAGAACATTAATTAACTACCCTACAAGACAATACCACCAACTATACTCCAGAACAATAATACAAACAACACTGTTTAACACTATAATTATCCTCACAACACAATCACTAACTACACTTCAAAACAATTTCACCATCTAAACTATACAATACTCTCACTAAAGACAATAATGAACATTACGATCAATAAACAACACAATCGCTAACTACACTTTACAACACTATCAGCATCTACACTACACAACAATATAATTAACCATACCACACACTACTGTTACCATCTACACTACACAACCATATAATTAACCATACCACACACTACTGTTACCATCTACACTACACAACCATATAATTAACCATACCACACACTACTGTTACCATCTACACTACACAACCATATAATTAACCATACCACACACTACTGTTACCATCTACACTACACAACCATATAATTAACCATACCACACACTACTGTTACCATCTACACTACACAACCATATAATTAACCATACCACACACTACTGTTACCATCTACACTACACAACCATATAATTAACCATACCACACACTACTGTTACCATCTACACTACACAACCATATAATTAACCATACCACACACTACTGTTACCATCTACACTACACAACCATATAATTAACAATACCACACACTACTGTTACCATCTACACTACACAGTAATATCAATAACGTCACAACACAACACTATCACCAATTTCACTATTCGACACTGTCACCAACTTAAAGACACAATACTATCACCAACAACACTAATAATATCAACACCATACAACACTATCGCGAACTTTAATATGCACACTACATAATATATGAGCATTATATAATAATACTCACCATAGCCCGTGCTACTTGGGACTTTTTGTTCCAGGTAGCCAATCTTTAACAACAACAACAACATGCAACATATTTGTCTGCTACACTACACAACACTATCACCAACTGCAATGAACAACTCATTATGTACACAGCGCAGCACAATCATCAACTACACTTCATAACGTTATCATAAACCACAATACACAATATCACAATTACACTGCCCAACACAATCAACACCTTCACTGTCCATCACTATCAACACCAACACTGTCCTACACTATCAACACCAACACTGTCCAACACTATCAACACCAACACTGTCCAACACTGTCAACACCAACACTGTCCAACACTATCAACACCAACACTGTCCAACACTATCAACACCAACACTGTTCTACACTATCAACACCAACACTGTCCAACACTATCAACACCAACACTGTCCAACACTATCAACACCAACACTGTCCAACTGTCCAACACTATCAACACCAACACTGTCCAACACTATCAACACCACACTGTCCAACACTATCAACACCAACACTGTCCAACACTATCAACACCAACACTGTCCAACACTATCAACACCTACACTGTCCAACACTATCAACACCAACACTGTCCAACACTATCAACACCAACACTGTCCAACACTATCAACACCAACACTGTCCAACACTATCAACACCAACACTGTCCAACACTATCAACACCAACACTGTCCAACACAACACCTACACTGTCCAACACTATCAACACCTACACTGTCCAACACTATCAACACCAACACTGTCCAACACTATCAACACCTACACTGTCCAACACTATCAACACCTACACTGTCCAACACTATCAACACCTACACTGTCCAACACTATCAACACCAACACTGTCCAACACTATCAACACTATCAACACCTACACTGTCCAACACTATCAACACCTAGACTGTCCAACACAATCAACACCAACACTGTCCAACACTATCAACACCTAGACTGTCCAACACTATCAACACCAACACTGTCCAAAACTATCAACACCAACACTGTCCAACACTATCAACACCTACACTGTCCAACACTATCAACACCTACACTGTCCAACACAATCAACACCAACACTGTCCAACACTATCAACACCAACACTGTCCAACACTATCAACACCAACACTGTCCTACACTATCAACACCTACACTGTCCAACACTATCAACACCAACACTGTCCAACACTATCACCACCAACACTGTCCAACACTATCAACACCAACACTGTCCTACACTATCATAAGCTTATATTAACTACGCAACACAAACCCACCAACAACTACACTGTAACACTACCATAAACTACTGTGCACAACATTACCTCCTTAGCTACACTACACAACAAACTTAACTGTATACAACACTCACGCTCTTCACTGAACAACAATGATCATTTATGAATAAAGTATAGAATTTCAAATTATCAAATTAATATAATAATACTCCCTAACTATATTAATCCCTATCTGTGATATAGATTGTAATCGAATTGTCACTGAGTAAACTATATAATAACATTCAAGATGGAGGTCCTATACATCGGCACGTACCACCCCTTCCTGAAGACTATCAGGATCTTGTATGAATAAGACGTCCGCGAGGTTCTTCAAAAAACCCACCGACCATTAGGACAATGTCGATTAGTAATAGACAAGGAGCTGAGCCGGGAGAGTGCCCTTGCCTGCGGAGAGGGAATGTTTCTGGCAATATACCTACCAACGGCGATTCATACCGTGGCCGTATTCCGGTGTGGAGACGGCCGCTACCTCTACTATGACTCAACGCCCCGGTCTATGCTTATGTTTAGGGACTATGCCAAGAGACACGGAATTACCAGAGACCAACTGACGGTGGTGAAGGCCGTATTCCAGCGTCCACTCTACAATACCTGCGCCTACCACGTCCTCTCCTTCCTGGACCATGTCACCCGTTCTTCACTCAATGACTCTTGGCTCCTCGCTAAGGAATATAAGGATAACATGGGGTCTTTTAGTGACTGGATAGTTGTGAGGCGTTTGATGGATATTATACAAGAGGCAAAGATTCACATTGACCTCCGCATGGATCGCTACGGCAATGACAATATTGTGCCTGAGTACATCCCAGTTCGAGCCCCACCACCCCCTCTTCCCCCTTGCTATCCTGTCTACCCACACACCTCCGTCCTTGCCCATACCTCCCTCCTACCCTTCAAACACCTCCCCCTTTCTTCCCCACACCTCCCCCACCCTTCCACACCCCTCCCCACCCTTCCACACACCTCCCCCACCCTTCCACACCCCTCCCCCAACCTATTACACCCCTCCCCCAACCTTCTACACACTACCCTCCCTCCCTCCCCCACAAGTTAGTCAGTGAGGAGCAGCAGCAGTTACGCTACAGTTCGCCCCCTCACTTAACTTATTCTAAATTTCCTATGTCTAAACTAAAATAAAATTATTGTCAAAATGATTGTGTAATGTTATGTTTAAAAAAAAATAAAAAAAATAATGTTTGTGTGTGTGTGTGTGTGTGTGTGTACTCACCTAGTTGTACTCACCTAGCTGTGCTTGCGGGGGTTGAGCTTTAGCTCTTTGGTCCCGCCAATCAACAGGTGTACAGGTTCCTGAGCCTATTGGGCTCTATCATATCTACACTTGAAACTGTGTATGGAGTCAGCCTCCACCACATCACTTCCTAATGCATTCCATTTGTCAACCACTCTGACACTAAAAAAGTGTCAGAATAATCAGTTCTTTCTAATATCTCTGTGGCTCATTTGGGCACTCAGTTTCCACCTGTGTCCTCTAGTGCGTGTGCCCCTTGTGTTAAATAAGTGGCACACGCACTGTGTGTGTGTGTGTGTGTGTGTGTGTGTGTGTGTGTGTGTGTGTGTGTGTGTGTGTGTGTGTGTGTGTGTGTGTGTGTGTGAGTACTCGCCTAGTACTCACCTAGTTGTGTTTGCGGGGGTTGAGCTCTGGCTCTTTGGTCCCGCCTCTCAACCGTCTGTCAACATGTGTACAGATTTCTGAGCCTATTGGGCTCTATCATATCTACATTTGAAACTGTGTATGGAGTCAGCCTCCACCACATCACTTCCTAGTGCATTCCATTTATTAACTACTCTGACACTGAAAAAATTCTTTCTAACGTCTCTGTGGCTCATCTGGGTACTAAGTTTCCACCTGTGTCCCCTTGTTCGTGTCCCACCCGTGCTGAAGAGTTTGTCTTTGTCCACCCTGTCAATTCCCCTGAGAATTTTGTAGGTTGTTATCATGTCTCCCCTTACTCTTCTGTTCTCCAGGGATGTGAGGTTCAGCTCCTTTAGCCTTTCCTCGTAGCTCAATCCTCTCAGTTCCGGGACGAGCCTGGTGGCATACCGCTGAATCTTCTCTAATTTTGTCTTGTGTTTAACTAGGTATGGACTCCAGGCTGGAGCTGCATACTCCAGGATTGGTCTTACATAAGTGGTATACAGGGTTCTGAAAGATTCCTTACACAAGTTTCTAAAGGCAGTTCTTATGTTGGCCAGTCTAGCATATGCTGCTGATGATATTCTTTTGATGTGGGCCTCTGGGGACAGGTTCGGTGTGATATCAACCCCCAGAACTTTCTCTCTATTTGACTCTTGCAGGATTTCACCTCCCAGATGATACCTTGTGTTCAGCCTCCTGCTCCCTTCGCCTAATTTCATCACCTTATACTTTCCCGAGTTGAACTTTAGCAGCCATTTGCTAGACCATTCCTCCAGTTTATCCAGGTCATCCTGTAGTCTCTGTCTATCTTCATCCGTCTTGATTCTTCTCATAATTTTTGCATCATCAGCAAACAATGAGAGGAATGAGTCTATACCCTCCGGATGATCGTTCACATATATTAGAAACAGGATGGGTCCAAGTACTGAGCCCTGTGGGACTCCGCTGGTGACATCTCGCCACTCTGATGTCTCCCTCCTCACCCTTACTTGCTGTTTCCTGTTGCTTAAGTACTCCCTTATCCACTGGAGCACCTTCCCTTTTACTCCTGCCTGTTGCTCCAACTTTTTTAACAGCCTTTTATGGGGAACTGTGTCAAAAGGCTTTTTGGCAATCCAGGAAAATGTAGTCGGCCCACCCTTCTCTTTCCTGCCTAATTTTTGTTGCCTGGTCATAAAATTCTATTAAACCTATGAGGCACGATTTACCATCCCTGAACTCATGTTGGTGGTGCGTTACAAAGTTATTTCCCTCCAGATGCTCTACGAGCCTTTTCCTCGCGATCTTCTCCATCACCTTGCATGGTATACAAGTTAAGGAAACTGGCCTGTAATTCAGTGCCTCTTGCCTGTCACCTTTTTTGTATATTGGGACCACGTAAGCTGTCTTCCAACTTTCTGGTAAGTCTCCTGATTCCAGTGACCTGTTATACACCATAGAGTGTGGCACACTTAGTGCTTCTGCACCTTCCTTTAGTATCCATGGTGAGATTCTGTCAGGCCCAACAGCCTTTGTCACATCCAGCTCCAGCAGACACCTTTTGACCTCATTTGGGGGGCCAGGTAGCCTGGTGGATAGCGCGCAGGATTCGTAATTCTGTGGCGCGGGTTCGATTCCCGCACCCGGCAGAAACAAATGGGCAAAGTTTCTTTCACCCTGAATGCCCTGTTACCTAGCAGTAAATAGGTACCTGGGAGTTAGTCAGCTGTCACGGGCTGCTTCCTGGGGTGTGTGTGTGTGTGTGTGAAGAAAAAAAAAGTAGTTAGTGTAGTTGCTACTAAGTACAATATATATATATATATATATATATATATATATATATATATATATATATATATATATATATATATATATATATATATAATATGTATGTTGTACCTAGTAGCTAGAACGTCGTACATGGCCAACTAAGCAAGGCCCAATTTGCCTAATAGGCCAAGTTTTCCTTAATTATATATTTTTCAATATTTTTTTTCTCATGAAATGATAAAGCTATCCATTTCATTATGTATGAGTTACTTTTTAAAATTTGAGTTAAAACTAACGTAGATATATGACCGAACCTAACCAACCCTACCTAACCTAACCTAACCCATCTTAACAAAACATAAACTAACATAACTAGGTCAATAATTTATGTTCTTAATATAATATAATAATAATAATTCAAATCAATTGGAAACAATATTTTTAAAATAAAGAAAATCATTCAGCCTATTAGTCAAATTGGGCCTTACATAGTAGGCCAAAAGTGCATTCTGGCTACTAGGTACAACATTATATATATATATATATATATATATATATATATATATATATATATATATATATATATATATATATATATATATATATATCCAGAAAATATCCTGAGGAAACT
>WNGS01009143.1:44108-56312 GCA_020271785.1 Procambarus virginalis
TTGTTTGGTTAGTTTCAGTGCAGACGACGAGTCACAATAACGTGGATGAAGATATGATGACCAAACCATATACCAGAAAGTTGGGAGACCCATACCACTCAGATAGTTACAGTGTTCTACAGTGTAGTTGGTGGTGTGTTGTGTAGTATTTCGTGGGGAGATTGTTTAGCGCATTTGTTTTATAATGTGCTGTGGTCAGTGATAGCGTAGCTAGAGATAGTGAAATTAGTGATAGTGTTGTACTGTATTTTTAGTGATGGATGCCTACTACGGTACAGTCATATTAGTGACTTTGTGGTAACCTTTAGTTTGTGATTGTGTTTGCGCTGCGACGATTTAGTAGTGTTATATAGTGTAGTTTGTAACAGTATTTCATAGTGTAGTTGTTAATAGTGTTTTATATTATAGTTACAGTGTAGTTATGCTGTATAGTCATCCCGGTTTGGAGCCTTCTTTTCATAATTACTTAAGAGTAGTTATTGATAGTGTTGTGAAGATAGTTGCAGTGTTCTACAGTGCAGGTGATATTTTGTGTAGTATTGGTGATGATAGTGTTTAGTACATTTGTTAATAGTGTTTTGTAGTGTAGTTGGTGTGTGTGTGTGGTGTAGTGTAGTTGGTGCTTGTGTTGTGTAGTGTAGTTGGTGTGTGTGTGTGGTGTAGTGTAGTTGGTGTGTGTGTGTGGTGTAGTGTAGTTGGTGTGTGTGTGGTGTAGTGTAGTTGGTGCTTGTGTTGTGTAGTGCAGTTGGTGTGTGTGTGGTGTAGTGTAGTTGGTGTGTGTGTGGTGTAGTGTAGTTGGTGTGTGTGTGGTGTAGTGTAGTTGGTGTGTGTGTGGTGTAGTGTAGTTGGTGTGTGTGTGGTGTAGTGTAGTTGGTGTGTGTGTGGTGTTGTGTAGTTGGTGTGTGTGTGGTGTAGTGTAGTTGGTGTGTGTGTGGTGTAGTGTAGTTGGTGGTGTGTGGGTTGTAGTGTAGATGGTGCTTGTGTGGTGTAGTGTAGTTGGTGTGTGTGTGGTGTAGTGTAGTTGGTGTGTGTGTGGTGTAGTGTAGTTGGTGTGTGTGTGGTGTAGTGTAGTTGGTGTGTGTGTGTGTGGTGTAGTGTAGTTGGTGTGTGTGTGGTGTAGTGTAGTTGGTGTGTGTGTGGTGTAGTGTAGTTGGTGTGTGTGTGGTGTAGTGTAGTTGGTGTGTGTGTGGTGTAGTGTAGTTGGTGTGTGTGTGGTGTAGTGTAGTTGGTGTGTGTGTGGTGTAGTGTAGTTGGTGTTTGTGTGGAGTAGTGTAGTTGGTGTGTGTGTGGTGTAGTGTAGTTGGTGTGTGTGTGGTGTAGTGTAGTTGGTGTGTGTGTGGTGTAGTGTAGTTGGTGTGTGTGTGGTGTAGTGTAGTTGGTGCTTGTGTTGTGTAGTGTAGTTGGTGTGTGTGTGGTGTAGTGTAGTTGGTGTGTGTGTGGTGTAGTGTAGTTGGTGTGTGTGTGTAGTGTAGTTGGTGTGTGTGTGGTGTTGTGTAGTTGGTGTGTGTGTGGTGTAGTGTAGTTGGTGTGTGTGTGGTGTAGTGTGGTTGGTGTGTGTGTGGTGTAGTGTGGTTGGTGTGTGTGTGGTGTAGTGTAGTTGGTGTGTGTGTGGTGTAGTGTAGTTGGTGTTTGTGTTTTATAATATGGTTGTTTGTGTTACATAGTCTAGTTGGTGTTTGTGTTGAGGTGTGTGGTTGGTGTTTGTGTTGTGGAGTGTAGTTGGTGTTTGTGTTGTGGAGTGTAGTTGGTGTTTGTGTTGTGTTGTGGTGTTGGTGTTTGTGTTGAGTAGTGTAGTTGGTGTTTGTGTTGTGTCATGTGGTTGGTGTTTGTGTTGTGTTGTGGTGTTGGTGTTTGTGTTGAGTAGTGTGGTTGGTGTTTGTGTTGTGTCATGTGGTTGGTATTTGTGTTGTGTTGTGGTGTTGGTGTTTGTGTTGAGTAGTGTGGTTGGTGATTGTGTAGTGTGGTTGGTGTTGTGAAGTGTGGTTGGTGTTTGTGTTGTGTAGTGTGGTTGGTGTTGTGTTGTGAAGTGTGGTTGGTGTTTGTTGTGTAGTGTGGTTGGTGTTGTGTGGTGTTGTGTAGTTGGTGTGTGTGTGTGTAGTGTAGTTGGTGTTTGTGTTGTGAAGTGTGGTTGGTGTTTGTGTAGTGTGGTTGGTGTTTGTGTTGTGAAGTGTGGTGGTGTTGTGTTGTGTAGTGGTTGGTGTTTGTGTTGTGTTGTGTAGTGTGGTTGGTGTGTGTGTTGTGTAGTGTGGTTGGTGTTTGTGTTGTGTGTTGGTTGGGTTGTGTTGTGTAGTGTGGTTGGTGTTTGTGTTGTGTCATGTGTTGGTGTTTGTGTTGTGTAGTGTGGTTGGTGTTTGTGTTGTGAAGTGTGGTTGGTGTTTGTGTTGTGTAGTGTGGTTTGGGTTTGTGTGGTGTGTATAGTGGTGTGTGTGTGGTGTAGTGTAGTTGGTGTTTGTGTTGTGAAGTGTGATTGGTGTTTGTGTAGTGTGGTTGGTGTTTGTGTTGTGAAGTGTGTTGGTGTTTGTGTTGTGTAGTGGGTTGGTGTTTGTGTTATGTAGTGTGGTGGTGTTTGTGTTGTGTTGTGTAGTGTGGTGGTGTTTGTGTTGTGTAGTGTGGTTGGTGTTTGTGTTGTGTAGTGTGGTTGGTGTTTGTGTTGTGTCATGTGGTTGGTGTTTGTGTTGTGTAGTGTGGTTGTGTTTGTGTTGTGAAGTGTGGTTGGTGTTTGTGTTGTGTAGTGTGGTTGGTGTTTGTGTTGTGTAGTGTGGTTGGTGTTTGTGTTGTGAAGTGTGGTTGGTGTTTGTGTTGTGTAGTGTGGTTGGTGTTTGTGTTGTGTAGTGTGGTTGGTGTTTGTGTTGTGTAGTGTGGTTGGTGTTTGTGTTGTGGTTGGTGTTTGTGTTGTGGAGTGTGGTTGGTGTTTGTGTTGTGTTGTGGTGTTGGTGTTTGTGTTGTGTAGTTTGGTTGGTGTTTGAGTTGAGTTGGTGGCAATAGTGTTGTTATTTTGAAGTTGTGTTAGGGTCGCCTGCGTACTGGGGTGTGCGGATTACCTTCCAGCAAGTCAGTAACTAATCAACTACGTTGTTTATCCACTATTTGCAGACGAAATGGGTATGTTTCCTTTCAAACAAAATATTCTCTGATCATTGGGTACTGATGCTCTTCCTCAAAAAAAAAAAAAAACAGCGTTGATTTAAGCTGATGGGCGCTCAGAATCTAAAGATTTCCAGAGAATAAATCTGCGTGCAGCCTGCTAGCTGTGGCGCCGGCAGCGAGTATGTGTTGTGTACATGGATATAGTGATGAAGATAGTGTGTAGTGTAGATGGTTACAGTGATGAAGATTGTGTAGTGTACATGGTTACAGTGATGAAGATAGTGTTTAGTGTAGATGGTTATAGTGATAAAGACTGTGTGTAGTGTAGATTGTTATAGTGATGAAGATAGTGTGTAGTGTAGATGGATACAGTGATGAAGACTGTGTGTAGTGTAGATGGTTACAGTGATGAAGACTGTGTGAAGACTGTACATGGTTATAGTGATGAAGATAGTGTGTAGTGTAGATGGTTACATTGATGAAGATAGTGTGTAGTGTAGATGGTTACATTGATGAAGATAGTGTGTAGCGTAGATGGTTACACTGATGAAAACTGTGTGTAGTGTAGATGGTTATAGTGATGAAGACTGTGTTGTGTAGATTGTTACAGTGATGAAGATTGTGTCGTGTAGATGGTTACAGTGATGAAGATTGTGTAGTGTACATGGTTACAGTGATGAAGATAGTGTTTAGTGTAGATGGTTATAGTGATAAAGACTGTGTAGTGTAGATGGTTACAGTGATGAAGATTGTGTAGTGTAGATGGTTACAGTGATGAATATAGTGTGTAGTGTAGATGGTTACAGTGATGTATGTAGTGTGTAGTGTAGATGGTTACAGTGATGAAGATAGTGTGTAGTGTAGATGGTTACACTGATGAATACAGTGTGTAGTGTAGATGGTTACAGTGATGAAGACAGTGTGTAGTGAAAATGGTTACAGTGATGACTAATATGTGTAGTGAATATGGTTACAGTAATTATGGTCTGGTGTATAATCAATGGTTACAGTAATTATGGTCAAGTGTACAATCAATGGTTACAGTGATGAATGTTTATTGAGAATGGATACATTGTTGATGGCTGTATATTTTGAAGATAGTTTCAGTAATGTAAGTTGTGTACAGTGGTTAACTCCCATGATAGTTAATCAAATACATATTAATTTCAGGTGTTCCGACAATTGTGACAACATTGAGGGTAGTGCAAGAAACTGTTTAGGCATTTCTAATGTACAGTTTTGTAGGAAAATGTCACCGTATTCTCCACAATGGTACTCGTCGCTAATGGTCCTGTTGCTGAGGTTCCCTACACCGGGTGAGACATTATCTGCTGGGAGATGTGTACCTGCAGCCGTATTCTCCGCAGTCCCTTCTTAATGTTAAGATTAATATTCCCGCCAACTGCTCTACTCTGGGCACTTTCTTCAACATGTATCATCATTTTCAATATTAATGACAACCTCGGTTTACTTTGCATTTCTTTGCACGGGTTCTCGTCTACGCAAGGTAGTCGAAACCTTGTTCCTTTCGTTACGTCGTTTTGGAGAAGGTTTTAAAGCAATGGGACGCATTCAGCACGGACTGTTCCTGGAAACCTGACGTAGAATAATATATGGGTGGGCCTTCCTCCTGCAGTAGCGAAGTATTATCCTCCTCACTCCTGGACTCCTCCAAGTGTAGAAGAGACAGTGTATTTCATAATTACCACAAGATCCACCGTAGGCAGCGCTGCCCATTATTCATCACAGTGAAATGTGTGTAGTAAAACATGTGTATGGGGCAAGTAACAAAGTAGACTAACAGATATTGTCACAGTTCATATAAGACTTGGCTACAAGTATCTCTGGCAGTTCGGTTTGTATAGGAATCTAGATGAAGTAAAGTGTAAAGTGTGTGTGGACAAAGACAGGGACACACACTCGAACACTGTATCTTGGATTGTAGTAAAATTGAGCCATTGAGAGGTAAATCTAAGCTCACTCTGTATGATATGGCAACCTATCTTATTACCATGGATAAATTACCTGAAACCCTTGCACTGTATCCATATTTCGCTTCCAGTAGATAAACGATATGAGATTAAGAAACAAGTAGTGTATTGTGAAGACCAATAATAAACAGAAGCTCCCCTATGACACTGTAATATCTCCATTGGCCAAACTATTATGTATTAGCGATATGACCTACCTTTAATGTATAATGACTTACTGTAAATGTATAGCTCTTGAAATAGCACTTTCTCTGTAACTAGCTGACATTGTAACTATAAGGTGTGAAGGATAGATGAAATTGTTTATGTAATAATCTAAGATGAGGTCTGATAAAGACCTTTTGTGCCCTCTGTAATGTTTTTGCGCTACCGCTCACAGGATGAGTATGGGGTGCACAACAAACTAGCCGCCTTCGGCGGCAACAATCAAAACCCAAGGTTCAAGTAGGAGTAGCAGGAGTAGCCACAGTAGCAGGAGTAGCAGAACAGGAGCTTGGAGAGGTTTTAGCTGGAGCTACAGATGCACAACAACGGGAGGAGAGGTAGTTCCAACTGGAGAAGTTGAGGTTAGAACTTCATATGAAAAATGAAGCGGAAAAAGAGAAAACTCGAATAAAAGAACTGAAGTTGGAACAGGGGAAAAAACGAGAAAGCCCAAGTCGCAAGAGAAGAAGAGAGAACAAAACAAATGGAGAAAGAAGCCAGTAGAGCTTTGGCAGAGCAAAGGATTGAACATGGATTGCCAGAGAGCACCCACACAGGTATCACACCCACACGATATTAAAGTTAGAGAAAAGGACATTTCCCTATTTGTGCCTGAGGAGGCAGAGAGATGCTTCGAGCATTTCGAGAAGGTAGCCAACATTAAAGAGTGGCCACAGGAAGAACGGGCCCAATTGGTTCAATGACGATTGACCGGTGCCGCCAAAGAGGCATGTACCCAGCTGACACTAGAGGAATGCCGAGATTATAGGACAGTAAAGAACAGCATATTACGCTCTTTTCAGTTGACTCCTGAAGCTTATAGAAAGCGCTTCAGAGAAATGATAAAGGCGCCAGCAAGTACGTTTGCTGAGACGGCAAGGGATCTGGAAAGGCGTTTCCAGAGATGGATGGAGGCTACCGGGGTGGGATCTTATGCTGATCTAAAACAATTGATGATCATGGAGAAATTTATGGAAATGATGAACCCCGATACGAAGTTCAAGACCCAAGAGGCAGGAGTGAAGGATGTAAGAGATGCCCCAGATAGGGCAGACATGACTACAGAGGCATACAAGAGCTTAAGGAAAAACAGGGTGAAAAGTGAAGCGAGACGTAACAATGGCAGACCCAGTGGAGTCTGGGGAGGAAGAAATTTTGGTGGACAGACGAACAGACCAGTTAGCTTTAAACCCCAGGAAGGAAAGTTTCCTAGTCCGCCTGCTGGAAACAAGCAGGAAACTAAGTATGTACCGAGAAATCAAGAGTCCAGTCAGACCCCGCAGAGTTCAGGTAGTGTTCCTGGGCCGAAGACTTCCAAGCCAAGTGGACAGAGTCAGAGCCAATCAAGAATGTGTAGAAGAGACTTCTCCCAAATGAGATGTTACAATTGTAACAGATTTGGTCACATGAAGAAAGGTTGCAGACAGGGCAAGAGAGTTGTGATTCTGACAATGTGTTACCCCGACACAAATGTATTAATGAACTGCAAATGATGAGTCACAATAACGTGGCTGAAGTATGTTGACCAAACCACACACTAGAAAGTGAAGGGTCGACGACGTGATCCAGGTGATCCTGGGTAATGACTTGTGTGGATACAAGGTGTTACCAGAGCTAATAGTGAAGGCTGTGCCGGAGGAGTGCCAGAAGGGCCGTGGTACTGATGGAACTCCGGACAAAGTAGACCTAGCTAGCATCCTCGAGGATAAGGCAGAGCACAGCCAAGTCATTGTGTACCCTGCCTGTGTAATGACAAGGTCGGATATAGCCGCCGAAGGTGATACTGAAGACGATGTGGCAGTGTCGACTCCACCGAAGGAAGAAGTTGACGTGAAAGTATCATGGCTGTTCAGTGAAGGTTTAGCTCAGGAAAATGAAGGCTCGGTTAGGTCAGAATTGAAGATGACCCCAGCCTGAACGATTAAGCGTGAGCAGAGTGGACCTAATTAGAGCGCAGAACGACGAATTCATAGATCTGACCAAGGAGGTGAAAGGGGGAAACTCGTGTCCGGAGTCCCCAGTGCATTATTACATGGACAATGACATATTGATGAGGAAGTGACCATCGGATAGAGCCGGCGTGGATAATATGTGGTTGGAAAAACGCCAAGTGTGTTTATGCCAAAGGAATTTAGGACAGTGGTGCCAGAACTAGCCCACCCCGTGGACATGGCAGGCCATTTGGGTGTGAAAAAGGCCTTGAAGAAGGTGAAGGAATATTTTTATTGGCCAAACATATGGAAGGACGTGAAAAAGTTATTGTCGGACATGTTTGGCATGCCAGGGTGAAAATAAGCCGGCCCCGGCTATACCAAAGGCACCTTTGAGGCCCATCCCAGCTTTTGTGAGCCTTTCGAGAGAGTCCTGGTAGACTGTGTTGGTCCGTTGCCAAGGACCAGGAAACGCCACGAATATTTGTTGACCATAATGAGTACGGCCACCTTTTCACGGAAGCGATCCCCTTGAGGAAAGTGGCGTCAAGAACTGTTCTGGATAGACTGCAGAACTACGTTGCCTAGGTAGGCATGCCAAAGATTATCCAGACGGACCAGGGGAGCGTCCTCCAATCAAAACTGTTCAGGGAAACTTTAAGAGGATGGAAGGTGGAACAAATACGCTCGTCACCATATCACCCTCAGTCGCCGAGGACGTTGGAGCGTTTCCGTGGAACCCTGAAGAGTTTGTTACGGATATACTGTGCTGAGGAAGGGAGTAGGTGGGATGAGTCGTTGCCATCCGTATTATTTGCCATCGGGGATGCGGTGGTAGAATTGCTCGGATTCACTCTGTTTCAGCTGGTATACGGACACTCAATGAGGAGCCCAGTGAGCGCGTTGAAAGAACAGCACACTGAGGAAAGGCAGAAAGTGGATGTGGGACAATATGTGAAAACTTTTAGAGAGCGACTCTCTAGAGCCAGAGAGGTATCAAGGAAAATTTAAAGATGTCCCAGGCAGAGATGGTTAAATATCATGACAGGAAGGCGAAGGACAGGAAGTTTCAGGAAGGAGAACAGGTGCTAGTCCTCCTGCCTGTGAAGGGAAATGTACACGAGTCAAGATTTTGTGGGCCATATACGATCCAGAAGATGTAAGGAGAAATAAGTTATGTGGTATATATGCCAGATTCGTCCAGGAAATTACAGGTTTGTCAAATGAACCTGATGAAGAGGTATTGCGATATGGATAAGCCTCCAAGTGAAGAGGGTAAGATAGAAACCCCACCACAGGTGACTGTGCTTTGTGTCGGACACGAGAAAGGAGTAGAGGAGGAATACACTAAGAGAGAGCTTATGGTGCAAAGATGCCGAGTACTCAAAGCCTGGCCGAGATAGACGAGCGGTTAAGTCATTTAGAGGATGATCAACTCCAAGAGTTAGTGGGGATCTTACGAAAAAATGGGTCACTATTTACGGATGTGTCTATAAGATATCACGGAACGGTACATGAAGTCAATGAAGGGAATGCTGTCTATATCAAGCAGCACCCTTACAGGATTAGTCCAGATAAAGCAGAGTCGATGAGGGCCGAAGTTAAATATTTGCTGGATAACGACCTGGCAGAGGTTAGCGACAGTGACTGGAGTTTACCTTGTCTCCTTGTGAAAAAGAATGATGGCACTTGCCGATTCTGTATTGATTACAGGAAGGTGAACGAAGTTAAATACCTTCGGTAGAAGAAGAGAGAGAGAGAGAGAGAGAGAGAGAGAGAGAGAGAGAGAGAGAGAGAGAGAGAGAGAGAAGAGAGGAGGAGAAGAAGAAGAAAAGAATAGAGAAGAGAGATAAGATAGGGAAGAGATTGATAGAAGAGGAAGAGAGAGTGCGAAGAGAGAAGAAGAAAAGGAGAGAATAGAGAGAGAGAGGAAGGAGAGAGAGAAGTAAAGAGAGAACAGAGAGGGAGAAGAAGAAGTAGAAAGAGAGAGAGAAATAATGAGAGAACAGAGAAGGGGGAGAAGAAGAAGAGAGAGTAAGAGGAGAAAGAAAATGAGAGGAGAGAGAGACAAGAGACGGCTGGAGAGACGAAACTAGCAGTGAGGCCTATAGAAGGGAGAGGGACACTGAATGCCAGCCCAGCCTCGCCTACCAACCGTTGTGACCACAGGCCAGGCAGGGCTGGCAGTATCGTGTTAAACTTTAATCCTTGGGCACCATCTTACCCCACACACAAAACAATGCCCACCTGTAAGTACTTTAATTCCACAACTATCACACACACACAACACACACCACACACAAATGCACCCACGTCACACATGTGAGCTCATACACGTGAGCTGAACCACACGTCCCTGGAAAACAGAATACAATGGGGAGACATGATAGCCACCTTCAAAATTCTTAGGGAATTGACAGGGTGGACAAAGGCAAACTCTTCAGCACGTATGAAACACGAACAAGGGGACACAGGTGGAAACTTAGTACCCAAATAAGCCACAGAGACATTAGAAAGATTTTTTCCAGTGTCTCAGTAGTTATTAAATGGAATGCATTAGGAAGTGATGTGGTGGAGGCTGACTCCATACACAGTTTCAAATGAAGATATGATAGAGGCCAGTAGGCTCAGGAATCTGTACACCAGTTGATTGACAGTTGAGAGGCGGGACCAAAAATACAACCACCCCCGCAAACACAAATAGGTGAGTACACACACACACGCACACACTATGTATACTAGCTGAGCACACACACACAAGGTATACTAGGTGAATTCACACACACAAGGTATACTAGGTGTGTACTGTGATGGCCCTCTCTATTTCTCCCATATGCTGAATTTAAGTCATATCAGCTAACCTGCAGGTTCTCTGAGATGCAGGGAATCTTTTGAGGTATGAGGCTACCGAAATGGTTACCGATTTATGGAGAAATTTGTATTATAAGTTTGTAGGTAAAGGGAACAAGTAGTGTCCTAGGTACAACAAAATGGCGCCCCCTGCCAAAATCCACTCTTTTGTGTGCGGCGGTCGCCGGCCGGTGATTGGCTGGCTGAGGTCACATGACTTGATTGATCAATCAGAGCCCGCCCCCGTGTCTGTGACGTCACCAGGAGACCTGGCCCGCCGCCTGCAGAGCGCCAGGCGCTTAAGAGATACGTGGTGCTTCGTTAAGAGCGGACGTGCGCTGGTCGACTTCTCGAGTTACGAGGTCTAGGAGCCTCATTCAGTGGATTTACACAGCCTGACAAGTGTATAGTGACTACCAAGGACTGCAGTACTTCAGGGACGTGGCGAGGAAGCCGAGTTCTAGCGGTGTAAGGGCGCCGAGAACTGTGAGCTGATAGTCTTGGAAGAGTCGAGAGAGGTTACGACGGCTGGAATGGTGCGTGGAACTCCGACGTACGCAGATGATGTTGTGATTGGATCACGCCCACTGAGAACTCAAAAGGGAGAAGAAGCGCCCTGACCAATGAGTGAGTGGTCTTAGTGAAGGAGTGTTTGAGGTGTGTGCAGTGGACAAATGGACGAGCCAGCGCCCAGGAACTTCAGCTCCGGGAAACGAGTACGGAAATGACGAGTGTCTTCACGACGCCTAAGAACTGGTGACTCATCTGGAACATCATGAAACGACGTGAGGGACGGAGGAAACCTGCAGTGACCACCAGAGTCCAGGGCGTCTGAGGGCAGGATTGATAAGGTAGACTCATTTTTCCCACCCATATTTCCTTTGATGTTAGGCAGATAAGCCTATTGTTTATATCTATAGGTATTTACTAGAATGCTTCTAGGAGTCATTGAAGTAGATTAGGCTGTGGGACAGCGCATATATGTTATCTACTACCTGGTGAAGACAGGGAGTGGCGACCAGTGGAGGGGTGGTGGACCTAGCTGACGGAGTCGCCCCCTTTCAGAGAGGAGCCAGGTGGTCCATTTAAACTCAATCAGCTGATGCGAGTTGCCGGCGGCGCCAGAGGAGCGCTGCTGTCTCCATTGACATCTATACATATATATAGATATCATCCATGTGTTTTTGCAGTTTGCTTTTGATTAAACTATTATTTTATCATTGCTTTTGGTGTCACCTGCACCTCTCATTGAGCATTGTAGATAAATGATATACTGATTATACTACACTGGTATTGGCATAACATAGAGAGAGACCCTGTGTTGGTAACACAATCATTAGATTTGAATACCTGATACTGACATTTCTTACGAAAGTGACCCCGGGTTGGCAACGCGACGTTACACTTGAACTCTAAGGCTGGCAGTATATAGAAAGAGTCCCCTGGGGGGCTGCTGTAGAGACAACACCATATTTCGGACCAACAGCGTTGCTGGAACGCAGAGAATTACCCTGCTGGCGACAAGAAAGGAAGAGGTGGAATTGAGGTTACGGCCGGGAGTCCAGCAAAACTTTGCCACGCACAGGTAGGCAGGCTCGGTGGGGAGTCGCACACTGCAGGATTGAGCCTAAGCACTTAGAGTCTACCATACTCTTCTTCCCTCGGAAGAATCTAATGTCAAATAGTGATGACCGGTCCTGAGGCATGACTAGGAGAGCTCTCTCTGGGGAAGAGACGGAGGAGGATAGTGATAAATTTATTGTGACGAGGGATGAGAGAATTTTAGAAGAGTGTACCAAAGCCCAGCTGCAGCTACTGGCGGACCACTTTGGGATAAAGTTGAGATCATCCAAGGTGGCAGAGCGACGAATAGAAATCGTTGCTCAGCCCAAGGCACAGAGAGGCCACTAGGGGAAGAACCGTCCCAAGCTCCTGCCGGTTGTCGTGGGGACTGAAGCAAATGGAGGAAGGAGCAGGGAGTCCAGCGGAAGCAGGAGAAGTGTGAAATTGGAGATGATAAAGATGCAGTTAGCGGCAGCTGAGAGGAGGGAAGAGCATGAAAATTGTCAGGTAAGGTCCCGGTCGACTCAGGCAGTAGTTTTTTTTTTATTTTTTGTTCTACCACAGACGTGGCCACATTA
>WNGS01009143.1:97498-109905 GCA_020271785.1 Procambarus virginalis
ACCACACTACACAACACAAACACCAACCACACTACACAACAAACAAACAACCACACTACACAACACAAACACCAACCACACTACACAACACAAACACCAACCACACCTCACAACACAAACACCAACTAGACTATGTACCACAAACAACCACATTATAAAACACAAACACCATCTATACTACGCAACACAAACACCAACTACACTACACCACACACACACACACCAACTCACCACATAACACTATTAACAAATGTACTAAACACTATCATCACCAATACTACACAAAATATCACCTGCTCTGTAGAACACTGCAACTATCTTCACAACACTATCAATAACTACTCTAAGTAATTATGAAAAGAAGGCTCCAAACCGGGATGACTATATAGCATAACTACACTGTAACTATAATATAAAACACTATCAACAACTACACTATGAAACACTGTTACAAACTACACTGTATAACACTACTAAATCATCGCAGCGCAAACACAATCACAAGCTAAAGTTCACCACACAGTCACTAATATGACTGTACCGTAGTAGGCATCCATCACTAAAAACACAGTACAACACTATCACTAATTTCACTATCTCTAGCTACGCTATCACTGACCACAGCACATTATAATACAAATGCACTAAAAAATCTCCCTACGAAATACTACACAACACACCACCAACTACACTGTAGAACACTGAAACTATCTGAGTGGTATGGGTCTCCCAACTTTCTGATATATGGTTTGGTCATCATATCTTCATCCACGTTATTGTGACTCATCGTCTGCACTGAAACTAACCAAACAAAACAGCACTAACACCTACACTGTAGAATATTAATTAACTACCCTACAAAACAATATCACCAACTACACTCCAGAACAATAATACAAACAACACTGTTTAACACTATAATTATCCTCACAAAACAATCACTAACTACACTTCAAAACAATTTCACCATCTAAACTATACAATACTCTCACTAAAGACAGTATAGAACATTACGATCAATAAACAACACAATCGCTAACTACACTTTACAACACTATCAGCATCTACACGACACAACCATAAAATTAACCATACCACACACTACTGTTACCATCTACACTACACAGTAATATCAATAACGTCACAACACCACACTATCAATTTCACTATTCGACACTGTCACCAACTTAAAGACACAATACTATCACCAACAACACTAATATTATCAACACCAAACAACACTATCGCGAACTTTAATATGCACACTGCATAATATATGAGCATTATATAATAATACTCACCATAGCCTGGGAATTTTTGTTCCAGGTAGCGAATCTTTAACAACATCAACAACAACATGCAACATATTTGTCTGCTACACTACACAACACTATCACCAACTGCAATGAACAACTCACTATGTATAGAGCGCGGCACAATCATCAACTACACTTCATAACGTTATCATAAACCACAATACACAATATCACAATTACACTGCCCAACACAATCAACACCTACACTGTCCTACACTATCAACACCTACACTGTCCAACACTATCAACACCTACACTGTCCTACACTATCAACACCTACACTGTCCTACACTATCAACACCTACACTGTCCAACACTATCAACACCTACACTGTCCAACACTATCAACACCTACACTGTCCTACACTATCAAAACCTACACTGTCCTACACTATCAACACCTACACTGTCCAACACTATCAACACCTACACTGTCCATCACTATCACCACTTACACTGTCCAACACTATCAACACCTACACTGTCCAACACTATCAACACCTACACTGTCCTATACTATCAACACCTACACTGTCCAACACTATCAACACCTACACTGTCCAACACTATCAGCCAACACTGTCGAACACTATCAACCCCTACACTGTCCAACACTATCAACGCCTACACTGTCCAACACTATCAACACCAACATTGTCCAACACTATCAACACCTACACTGTCCTACACTATCAACACCTACACTGTCCTACACTATCAACACCTACACTGTCCTATACTATCAACACCTACACTGTCCAACACTATCAGCCAACACTGTCGAACACTATCAACCCCTACACTGTCCAACACTATCAACACCTACACTGTCCAACACTATCAACACCAACACTGTCCAACACTATCAACACCTACACTGTCCAACACTATCAACACCTACACTGTCCAACACTATCAATACCAACACTGTCCAACACTATCAACACCTACACTGTCCAACACTATCAACACCTACACTGTCTTACACTATCAACACCTACACTGTCCAACACTATCAACACCTACACTGTCCAACACTATCAACACCTACACTGTCCAACACTATCAACACCTACACTGTCCTACACTATCAACACCTACACTGTCCAACACTATCGACACCTAGACTGTCCAACACTATCAACACCTACACTGTTCAACACTATCAACACCTACACTGTCCAACACTATCAACACCTACACTGTCCTACACTATCAACACCTACACTGTCCAACACTATCAACACCATCACTGTCCAACACTATCAACACCTACACTGTCCAACACTATCAACACCTACACTGTCCAACACTATCAACACCAACACTGTCCAACACTATCAACACCTACACTGTCCTACATTATCAACACCTACACTGTCCAACACTATCAACACCTACACTGTCCAACACTATCAACACCTACACTGTCCAACACTATCAACACCAACACTGTCCAACACTATCAACACCTACACTGTCCTACACTATCAACACCTACACTGCCCAACACTATCAACACCAACACTGTCCAACACTATCAACACCTACACTGTCCTACACTATCAACACCTACACTGTCCTACACTATCAACACCTACACTGTCCTACACTATCAACACCTACACTGTCCTACACTATCAACACCTACACTGTCCAACACTATCAGCACCTACACTGTCCAACACTATCAACACCTACACTGTCCTACACTATCAACACCTACACTGTCCAACACTATCAACACCAACACTGTCCAACACTATCAACACCTACACTGTCCTACACTATCAACACCTACACTGTCCTACACTATCAACACCAACACTGTCCAACACTATCAACACCTACATTGTCCAACACTATCAACACCTACACTGTCCAACACTATCAACCCCAACACTGTCCAACACTATCAACACCAACACTGTCCAACACTATCAACGCCTACACTGTCCTACACTATCGACACCTACACTGTCCAACACTATCAACACCAACACTGTCCAACACTATCAACACCTACACTGTCCAACACTATCAACACCTACACTGTCCAACACTATCAACACCTACACTGTCCAACACTATCAACACCAACACTGTCCAACACTATCAACACCTACACTGTCCAACACTATCAATACCAACACTGTCCAACACTATCAACACCTACACTGTCCAACACTATCAACACCTACACTGTCCTACACTATCAACACCTACACTGTCCAACACTATCAACACCTACACTGTCCAACACTATCAACACCTACACTGTCCAACACTGTCAACACCTACACTGTCCTACACTATCAACACCTACACTGTCCAACACTATCAACACCTACACTGTCCAACACTATCAACACCTACACTGTTCAACACTATCAACACCTACACTGTCCAACACTATCAACACCTACACTGTCCTACACTATCAACACCTACACTGTCCAACACTATCAACACCATCACTGTCCAACACTATCAACACCTACACTGTCCAACACTATCAACACCTACACTGTCCAACACTATCAACACCTACACTGTCCAACACTATCAACACCAACACTGTCCAACACTATCAACACCAACACTGTCCAACACTATCAACGCCTACACTGTCCTACACTATCGACACCTACACTGTCCAACACTATCAACACCAACACTGTCCAACACTATCAACACCTACACTGTCCAACACTATCAACACCTACACTGTCCAACACTATCAACACCTACACTGTCCAACACTATCAACACCAACACTGTCCAACACTATCAACACCTACACTGTCCAACACTATCAATACCAACACTGTCCAACACTATCAACACCTACACTGTCCAACACTATCAACACCTACACTGTCCTACACTATCAACACCTACACTGTCCAACACTATCAACACCTACACTGTCCAACACTATCAACACCTACACTGTCCAACACTGTCAACACCTACACTGTCCTACACTATCAACACCTACACTGTCCAACACTATCAACACCTACACTGTCCAACACTATCAACACCTACACTGTTCAACACTATCAACACCTACACTGTCCTACACTATCAACACCTACACTGTCCAACACTATCAACACCATCACTGTCCAACACTATCAACACCTACACTGTCCAACACTATCAACACCTACACTGTCCAACACTATCAACACCTACACTGTCCAACACCTACACTGTCCAACACTATCAACACCAACACTGTCCAACACTATCAACACCTACACTGTCCTACACTATCAACACCTACACTGTCCAACACTATCAACACCAACACTGTCCAACACTATCAACACCTACACTGTCCTACACTATCAACACCTACACTGTCCTACACTATCAACACCTACACTGTCCTACACTATCAACACCTACACTGTCCTACACTATCAACACCTACACTGTCCAACACTATCAACACCTACACTGTCCAACACTATCAACACCAACACTGTCCAACACTATCAACACCTACACTGTCCTACACTATCAACACCTACACTGTCCAACACTATCAACACCAACACTGTCCAACACTATCAACACCTACACTGTCCTACACTATCAACACCTACACTGTCCTACACTATCAACACCTACACTGTCCTACACTATCAACACCTACACTGTCCTACACTATCAACACCTACACTGTCCAACACTATCAGCACCTACACTGTCCAACACTATCAACACCTACACTGTCCTACACTATCAACACCTACACTGTCCAACACTATCAACACCAACACTGTCCAACACTATCAACACCTACACTGTCCTACACTATCAACACCTACACTGTCCTACACTATCAACACCAACACTGTCCAACACTATCAACACCTACATTGTCCAACACTATCAACACCTACACTGTCCAACACTATCAACACCAACACTGTCCAACACTATCAACACCAACACTGTCCAACACTATCAACACCTACACTGTCCTACACTATCGACACCTACACTGTCCAACACTATCAACACCAACACTGTCCAACACTATCAACACCTACACTGTCCAACACTATCAACACCTACACTGTCCAACACTATCAACACCTACACTGTCCAACACTATCAACACCAACACTGTCCAACACTATCAACACCTACACTGTCCAACACTATCAACACCTACACTGTCCAACACTATCAACACCAACACTGTCCAACACTATCAACACCAACACTGTCCAACACTATCATAAGCTTATATTAACTACACAACACAAAACCACCAACAACTACACTGTAACACTATCATAAACTACTGTGCACAACATTACGTCCTTAGCTACACTACACAACAAAGTTAACTGTATACAACACTCACGCTCTTCACTGAACAACAATGATCATTTATGAATAAAGTATAGAATTTCAAATTATCAAATTAATATAATAATACTCCCTAACTATATTAATCCCTATCTGTGATATAGATTGTAATCGAATTGTCACTGAGTAAACTATATAATAACATTCAAGATGGAAGTCCTATACATCGGCACGTACCATCCTTTCCTGAAGACTATCAGGATCTTGTATGAATAAGACGTCCGCGAGGTTCTTCAAAAAACCCACCGACCATTAGGACAATGTCGATTAGTAATAGACAAGGAGCTGAGCCGGGAGAGTGCCCTTGCCTGCGGAGAGGGAATGTTTCTGGCAATATACCTGCCAACGGCGATTCATACCGTGGCCGTATTCCGGTGTGGAGACGGCCGCTACCTCTACTATGACTCACTCCCGTGGTGTCCACTACCTGTTTAGGGACTATGCCAAGAGACATGGAATTACCAGAGACCAACTGACGGTGGTGAAGGCCGTATTCCAGCGTCCACTCTACGATACCTGCGCCTACCACGTCCTCTCTCTTCCTGGACCATGTCACCCGTTCTTCACTCAATGACTCTTGGCTCCTCGCTAAGGAATATAAGGATAACATGGGGTCTTTTTGACTGGATAGTTTTGAGGCGTTTGATGGATATTATACAAGAGGCAAAGATTCACTTGACCTCCGCATGGATCGCTACGGCAATGACAATATTGTGCCTGATACATCCCAGTTCGAGCCCCACCACCCCCTCTTTCCCCCTTGCTATCCTGTCTCCCTACACCCCCCGTCCTTGGCATCACCTCCTCCTACCCTTCAAACACTCCCCCTTTCTTTCTTCCCCCACTTCCCCAAACTTCCACACACCTCCCCCAAACTTCCACACACCTCCCCAACCTTCCACACACTCCCCCAACTTCCACACCCTCCCCCACCCTTCCACACCCTCCCACCACCCTACCACCTCCCCCACCCTTCCACACCCCTCCCCCAACCTATTTCACACCTCCCCCACCTTCTACACCTACATTCCCTCCCTCCCCCACAAGTTAGTCAGTGAGGAGCAGCAGCAGTTACGCTACAGTTTCCCCTCACTTAACTTATTCTACATTCCAATGTCTAAACTAAATAAAATTATTGTCAAAATGATTGTGTAATGTCATGTTTAAAAAAAAAAAAAAAATAATGTGTGTGTGTGTGTACTCACCTAGTTGTACTCACCTAGCTGTGATTGCGGGGGTTGAGCTTTAGCTATTTGGTCCCGCTTCTCAACCGTCAATCAACAGGTGTACAGTTCCTGAGCCTATTGGGCTCTATCATCTCTACACTTGAAACTGTGTATGGAGTCAGCCTCCACCACATCACTTCCTAATGCATTCCATTGTCAACCAATTCTAACACTAAAAGTGTTAGAATAATCAGTTCTTTCTAATATCTCTATCTAATATCTCTGTGGCTCATTTGGGCACTCAGTTTCCACCTGTGTCCCCTAGTGCGTGTGCCCCTTGTGTTAAATAAGGGGCACACGCACTGTGTGTGGTGTGTTGTGTGTGGGTTTGTTGTGTGGTGTGGTGTGTGTGTGTGTTTGTGTGTGTGTGTGTGTGTGTGTGTGTGTGTGTGTGGTGGTGTGGTTGTGTGTGGTGTGTGTGTCACCTATTTGTGCTTGCGGGGGTTGAGCTTTGTTGTGTGTGCTCACTATTTGTGTTTGCGAGGGTTGAGCTTTGTGTGTGTGTGCTCACCTATTTGTGCTTGCGGGGGTTGAGCTTTGTGTGTGTGTGTGTGTGTGTGTACTCACCTAATTGTACTCACCTAAGTGTGCTTGCGGGGGTTGAGCTTTGGCTCTTTGGTCCCGCCTCTCAACTGTCAATCAACTGGTGTACAGGTTCCTGAGCCTACTGGGCTCTATTATATCTACATTGAAAACTGTGTATGGAGTCAGACTCCACCACATCACTGCCTAATGCATTCCATCTGTTAACTACTCTGACATTGAAAAAGTTCCTTCTTACGTCCCTGTGGCTCATGTGGGTACTCAGTTTCCACCTGTGTCCCCTTGTTCGCGTCCCGCCAGTGTTGAATAGTTTATCCTTGTTTACCCGGTCGATTCCCCTGAGGATTTTGTAGGTTATGATCATGTCCCCCCTTACTCTTCTGTCTTCCAGTGTCGTAAGGTGCATTTCCCGCAGGCTCTTCTCATAACTCATGCCTCTTAGTTCTGGGACTAGTCGTAGCATACCTTTGCACTTTTTCCAGCTTCGTCTTGTGCTTGACAAGGTACGGGCTCCATGCTGGAGCCGCATACTCCAGGGTTGGTCTTACATATGTGGTGTACAAGATTCTGAATGATTCCTTACACAGGTTCCTGAACGCTGTTCTGATGTTAGCCAGCCTCGCCCTGCTATGCCGTAGACGTTATTCTCTTTATGTGGGCTTCAGGAGACAGGTTTGGTATGATATCAACTCCTAGAACTTTCTATCTGTTTTTCATTAAGTACTTCATCTCCTATTCTGTATCCAGTGTTTGGCCTCCTGTTTCCACTGCCTAGTTGTGAGGAATCTAGAATTCCCTCAGCTAGTTTTCCTAAGTTTCTAGAATAGGCTAGTCGCTCTAGGGGACTTTAGAAACTGAAGCTTTCAAATTAACATATACTTGTGGGGTGTCAAATGAAAGCTTATGTTAAGGCTGTCGGTTAAGACTAATGGGAGGTCTGTGTTTGCTCTGTAGAGAGAATTACAGAAATTTTTCCTGTTTCTGTGAAATAGGGAGACTAGAGAGTGGTGTGAGGTGGTATGACTCAAAAAAACGTTACAGGAGGGGGGACAGTGGGGCGAACGCTGCCTCCCCCCCCCCCCAAGTGAGACATCAGCCACTGTCTCCAGGCCTACATCTCCCTGTGACGTCACGTCGCACCACCGGGCGAGGGGCGTTTGTGATTGTTTTAGGCACTTCTGCTCCTATGCCGAGTTTTGGCGCCAAGAGCTGTTATTGAAGCGGCACCATGAAGTCGTGCCGGCATCCTGCTGATTGGTCAAGACAAGGTAGGGGGGGAGATATGGGGATGTGAGTTTTCCTACCCGCCTAGAGAGTTTAGTTTGAATCGGGCAGCAGGGGGATTAAGAAGTGTCTAGGTGGAGGTGGCGGGCCTGCCACCTCCACCACCGTTATCGCTCCTGTCATTCAGATTACTCATCGAGCATGGCACTCTTGCCATCAGGGTTGTGTCAAAGCTCAGGTTCGCGTGAAATTGGGCCTGATGTATACAGGACAGTGAAAAAGCCTCAGAGACAGTGATCACCCATGGGGCAGCTGACAGAGCCTCAGGGGGTAACAGGTGGCTCAATTATCCTGTATGTTCATGGACAATGGGTGGAATAATGGGCAGGGCCTACCAGTGTAATTAAGGTGATATTACAGGCCCCTGTTGGACTTTGAATTCCGCCCGACGGCGTCATATGGTGGTGACGCCGGCCATGGTCACCCTTGTCACCCCAGTGTAAGAGCGAGTCATGCTCTAGTTTGTTGGGGTTGTGTGATTCCCCATCCACATGTGTGTATGCCCCAGGCGCCACGCGGCCACCCCCAGGCCACCCATGCGCCACCCCAGCCCGGCCCGGCCACCCACCGGCCCGGCCAGGCCACCCCACCCCGCGCGCCAGCAGCCCGGGTGGGTGCTGTGACGTCACGCACCACCCCGCGCTACATCCGCTAGGGCCACGCGGTGGCCACATGTTTGGCACCCCCTTTGGCCACACTTGGCCACTTTCCCAGGACAGCCTAGGGCCACATCTTGTCGACGCACGAGGAGCAAGCTAAGTGTTGACAGCCAGGTGGTAGTGACCTGGGAAAGGAGAAAAATGAGAGGAAAATGTGAGTACTATGATCAGAGTGTAACAGTGTCTCGTATTAGTGGAAATATTGGTAAAGTTGTGTTGTCCCATAGCCGGCCATTCTAGGGAAGCAGCTGAGAGACACCTGTCTGTGGCACGTCCAGGTGACTAGTACAAGAAGTACCTGGAGAGGGAGATTGTCCGCAGTGCCACTCATGTAGTTATATTTAATTTGATATATTGTTGTGTGTAGACTGACTTGAGTATGGGACCAGTCAGTGGAGAGAATCATCATATAAATATCCAGTCTGTCGATTCTGTATAATCGTTCAGCATGGATTAATGCCATGGTACCCCGCCTGATTAATTATGCCAGTGTAGAGGTAGGCAGGCCCGTGTTGCAGGGTTATCAGTGGATATCCTGAGGTCTGTATATTGTCCTGGTGATATAATTTTTCATTGTTTATGTAAGACATTTCTATGGTTGATTTGCATGTTGTTGTATTGTGTTGTGTGGCGAGTCAGTAGATGTGATTGCTGACTGATTGCCTAATGTTGTCATTAGCATGTGGGGCATGCTGACGGCATCATTATGTTGCAGGTTTGTGCAGTGTTATCAGGTATACGATATTACTGTCGTAGGAATTGTGTTGAGGATTTAAGGGGGACCCTTTGAGTATTCAGGGAAATTCTCAGTACTTAATGAGAGCGAGCAATTAGTTAATTTGCCTAATTATGGGAGAATTAGCGCCAGCTGTCCGCGTATAGCGACGGTGTCTTATATTAACGTAAATTGTCTTGCTGAAATAGACGGGGTCGATCGATCTTTTGCAAAGTTTGCAAGATTAGAGGGGGCAGTAATATTGGTATACCTTGAGTTGTTGCAAAACCATGTGTCATTACTGTGTGGGCATAGTAATTAACGAGTTGCAGTAGTCTTAACCGTATGTGGGCGGTGCATTTGTTGTTATGCATGCCATTATAAATGTGACCTATGTAACCTTAGGGTTACTTTCATTCTTTAAGTTGTGTTGAGGACTTGAGGAATCAGTGAGTTAATTAGAGGTAATTAACTGGATAAGGGGTGCACATTTGTTGTTGTTGAATGAGTGAGGGCTGTTATGGTAGAACAGTGTTGAACTTGAGCTTGTTGAATATGTTTCCGGTGCAATTAATTGTCCGTGTGACAACTAATTGACCACTCTAGCTAATTTTGTAATTAGCATTCTCATCATGAATTCATGTAGTGGGAGAGGATCTGTCAGAGTCTGTCAGTGATAGTGTTAACGTCATTTGCTCGAGACTAATTACCTTTCGGGGTTAAGGCAATTAGTGGCTCATGATAATTAGTAGAGTAATTGATGTCTGGAGTCTTGAGGACTCAGATGACTCGGTAAAGCGAGGTCATGGAGTTAGCATACGTTATATAATCATATTCTGTCTGGTGACAGTGGATTAAGATGCACTCATTGTTAATTAGTAATTAACTCCTCTTCCGTGAATTCACAGTGCTTGATGACCTGCTTAGGCAGTGCGGAGTGAGACGTATTTATGTATGATTAATTATCGGTCCTGGTGACAGTTAATTAATTGCTCGGGGTTATTAGGGTAATTAAAACTCATATTAAAATAATTAATGACACAGACTGTTGACAAGCCACCCACTTGGGGTAGGCTTAGTTAACGTAACTCAATTGGGATGTAATTAGTGGTCCGTTTGACCTTAATTAAGAATTACTCACTGAATACTTGCAGGGAGTCAAGTGTGATGTAATGTAAGAGTTTGAGTTATTGTAACTAGATGACTTGTGTCCCAGCAAACACAGAACGTTTGTGAACGTTTTTAAATGGTGCCACAAAGGTAATACCTAATATTTGACATAAATACGTATCTGACGTTCTTAAAACCACTAGATATAACTAAAAACATGTATTCTTGAGACACGGTTTTTAAGATTTATTTAAAAATTAAAAAAAAATAATGAATGCTATGGAATTATAATGTTTTCTTGCCTTATATATAAAAATAAAAAATTTCAGTCAACATTTCGTTTTTATTTGTTTACTTTATGTAAACCTATCCAATTTACGTTCTTATAACATAAAATAACATTTATATGTCGTCAATATAACGTTATTTACACGACATCATTACATTATTATAATGTTATATTAACGTATAATTCCTGTAAAAACAAAATATATTGAGCTTTATATTTTAAACCTTGTAAAATTGTCATAAAAACTTGGAATAAGACAGTAAGCATGCTTTATTTTATGAAAATATAGAAACAAATCAACAAAATCATAAACCACATGTCACCCCTATATATAATTCTTTAGTTTTCTTTCCAGAGAATGTAATTTAAGCTTTGACAATCTTTCTTCAAATGACAGGTTTCTAATTTGGGGTATTAACTTTGTTATTCTTTACTGGAAGCATTCTAGTAAATTTTGAGCCTTAAATTTTGAAATTAAAATAAATTGAACCCCATGCACAGATACCATAATAAGATAGGGATAGATTAGTGCATAATATAGAGAGATGAGACCAGAGTAAAGGTACATAATATCTGATTTGGAGAGTATCCCAACTGTTTTAGCGATTTTTTTAGTTATGTGTTGTATGTGGGTACTGAAGTTTAGTCTCTTGTCTAGGAATAGGCCAAAAAACTTTCCATCTTTTTGATTGGTAATGTTTACATTATCTATCTGAGCTGAATTGCATTTGTCGATTGCTTCCAAATAAGATGTACAGTAGGTCTTTGCTATGTTAATTGTTAGCTTGTTGGTGACATCCATATGTGGACTTTTTTTAGTTCATTATTAACAGCATTATTTATGTATGTGGGTTGGGGTTAGAGTAGATGAGG
>WNGS01009143.1:110388-162644 GCA_020271785.1 Procambarus virginalis
AAACTTCTCTAAATATATTCCCATTGAATCTTGACCCCGGTCAGAGACTAAAACTTTAGGAGGTCCGAATACAGTAACGAACCTACGCAAGAACGCATCTGCAACCGTACGAGAATCCTTCTGAGGTAATGCAACTAGTGTAGTGTACCTAGACAAATGGTCAACTAGCACCAACACGTATCTATTCCCTGAATGACTGATGTAAATCAATCAAATCGGCCCCCACACGATCTAAGGTTCACGAATTTCAGGAAATTCCTGAAGTG
This sequence comes from Procambarus virginalis, assembly GCA_020271785.1. Classification (NCBI taxonomy): domain Eukaryota; kingdom Metazoa; phylum Arthropoda; class Malacostraca; order Decapoda; family Cambaridae; genus Procambarus; species Procambarus virginalis. The sequence continues at coordinate 110,655 of WNGS01009143.1, forward strand.
GGGCTTGTACCTTAATTTAAGGGTGCCTTTCCTCCTCTGGCAACGATTGCAAGACTTCATGAAATTGATTACTTCAGAGAGTAATCCTGGGAAATAAAATAGAGACTTTGCCTTTAAGTGGGTTTTAAAGACCCCTGGATGCCCCGCAATTTTCGATGCATGCGCAAGCTTTAACGCTGATGACCGCAACGTGTCTGGAATAAGTAGTTGAAATACGGCCCTATCAGTCTGGCTATTAACATAATACAGGACGCCCTGTTTCATTTCAAAATCACGAATAGGTAAATTCTTTTTCTTTTTCGGGAATTTCCCTCCTTCTAAATACTCAATAATTTCTTTCCATCTAGGCTTGCTCATCTGGTATTCTCTCATTTTATCTGAAGGAATGGTTTCAATATTTTCATTAACTTGAACTGTCGCTATGTTTCTACTTAGCGTATCTGGAACAACATGTGCTGGACCAGGCTTGTACAAAATCTGGAATGAGTGGGCCGAAAGTTCGTGAGACCAGCGTGACATTCGTGGGCATTTTGTTCGCTTTTTAAATATGTGTGTTAACGCTCGATGGTCTGTGTAAATTACAAAGTGCCGTTGAAATAGGTAAGGCTCGAAATACCTAAATGATTCTACTACTGCCAGTGCCTCCCGATCCGTAGCTGAATAACGAACTTCAGGTCCTTTGACCTTTCTACTAAAATAGGCTACTGGATGGGGTAAATTATCCGCATCTCGCTGAATTAAGCACCCGCCAATAGCTATACCGCTGGCGTCAGTGTGCACCTCCCACTCTTTCTCAAAATCAGGAATAGCCAATACCGGTGTCGTGATTAGTTGGTCTTTCAGTTTGCGATAGGCTACGTCATGCTCCGATTTCCACACAAACTTCGCATTTTTCTTTGTCAGATCAGTCAGGGGTGCTGAAATGCCAGCGAAACCTTCAATATGAGGACGAAAATATCCGGCCGCCCCCAAAAACCTATGCACGTCCTTTGCTGTCCTTGGAGTAGGCATGTCAGCAATGGCGCGGCAAGAATCTGGGTCAGGTCGGATTCCGTCTGGGCACAACAGGAACCCCAGAAATTTGAATGTCTGAGTCTCCAGGGTGCTCTTCTGAACGTTAAGCTTGAAACCCGCCTGATCTAACAATGTCAACGTCTCAGTAAAGTCCCGTAGGTGTTCCTCAAACGTCCTGGAATATATCACAACATCATCCAGGTACGCTAAAGAATGCCTACCCAGGACCGGAGTAAGGATGAAGTTGATGGCCCTCTGAAACGACGAAGGCGCTGTCTTTAAACCAAACGGCATCCTACGGAATTGATAAGTGTGCCTACCATCCGAGAATGCTGTTTTATCCCTATCCTGTTCTGCCACCGGAATCGCCCAATACGCCGATTTCGCGTCAAGAGTTGAGAAATACTTTGCAGCACCAAATTGATCTATTATCTCCTGTATTCGGGGCAAAGGATACACATCACCCTTAGTTATGTCGTTCACCTTCCGGTAGTCAACACAGAAACGATAACTACCGTCCTGTTCCCGAACTAGCACAACAGGAGAGAGCCACGGTGACGTACTAGGCTCTATCACGCCCTGTCTCAACATTTTCTGGCACTCCTCCCTGATAACGTTCTTTGCCTGTTCCGGCAACATCCACTGTCTCGTGTACACAGGCAAGTGATCACCAGTCGGAATGGTGTGCTCGATCTTATCAAGGAGACCAATCTGGTCATCCTCTGTCGCAAATAATTTAGGTAACTTTCGCAAAACTCCTCTCAGTGCCTTCCTATCCGCCTGTGTAACATGTTGCAAATCAAGTGCTGAAATTATTTTTTCTACTTCTTCTACATTCTGTGTAACATTTCTCGTCTCATATTGTACTTTGGATGGTGTTTTAGTATCTAACATTTTCAATGCACTACATTGTGCAGTGACGGTTGGCGTCTCAGCTGACTCATTGTGAAAGATTTCTGTGTCCTCCATCATGGTTCCCTGAGATACCCTATCACCTGCCCTGAGGCGAAAAGTCTTATGTGAAAGATTGACAACTGGAATGAATGCACCTTTATCGAGCACTACAATTAAGTGATGAGGAATTAATAAGCTATCACATCTCCCAGCCACCTGAAGGGTGGTACCTAGTTGTATGTGACGTCCCACGGCCACTTTAATAAATTTAACAGAATGTGGTGGGCAACTCTGGTCAATGCATGCAATGCACATGACCTCTTAACTGTGTCTGGAAGAGAATTAAAAATTAATTTTGGATAGTGCGCATTATATTTCTGCTTCCTCTTAATTGAAGCTACAACTGGGGGATGGTCGATCATCTCCACTGGGTAGGAAGTCTGTCCCAACTGCAACCTGCAGTTCCTAGCCCCTTTTTGAGCAGACAAGGAATAATCAAATCGCGACAGAAAATCAGTCCCCATTAAGATGTGACCCGGAAAATCAAGGTTCTCTACGATCGTGCATGTGTGAGGCTGCAATTTCCCATCAATCTCAAAATTAACTGTACCTTGACCTACGATCTCAATCTTTTCCCCATTGACCGCTGTTAATGTCTTTGCGCAATGTTTAAGACGTGTATACTTAAAATTGCTGAAGGCTGACTTTTTAATTACAGTTGCCTGGCTTCCTGTATCAACAAAAACTGTCAATCTTGCACCTTCCACTTTCACCTCAAAAGTAGGCCTACCATCACTAGGAGCCTGCTTTCATGCTTTCGTACTAGTGATTTTACAGTCCCTCTGTATATGCCCGCGCTTCCCGCAGGAGTAACACCTCCGCGGATCCCTGTTGGTACCCCGCGCAGGGTGGCTCGAACGTGCAGCTGTGGGCTGCTTCCCGCCTGACGAACCCGCGCTACATTTACTCATAGTCTCCCCCTCGCCTTTACTTAACGCCTCTACGTATGGGGACGACCGAGCGCCCGATGTTCCTGTGCACATCTGCCTGTCTAAGGCTGTGGCGGCCTGTTGGACTAGATCTTTATAACTCACAAACGCTCCCTCCGCAAATAAAAACGGCCCCATAGCAGAAGGTAACGTTTTGCAGAACAATTGTTTAGCTAATCGCTCTGCCTGACTCGAATCTAACCCCAGTTCCGTAGTGAGGTCGTCAACCCTACTCTTTAATAGTGTCCCGAAATTCTTGACTGTGCTGCGGTCATCCTTCCTAAGCGACTGCAGGTAAATATGAGCCTCATCCTCTGACACCTTTTCCTTAAATCTGTCCCTAGTCGCTTTGACAAACTGAGGCCAAGTCGTCAGGTGCTGAAACTCAGTCAATCTCGCCAGTGGACCGGCTACGTCCACGCAAGCCCCCATAGCGAGAGTAATTTTCAAACTATCCTCCGGGACAGCCTCCAGCATCGTACTAATCTGCCAAAGCCAGTCTTCCACTCGGCGGTTGCGTTCCCCCTTAATAAGTGGCAACTCCGTACCTCTGAGTGTCGGCAGAGTCAACGTGGGAATCAGACTCATAATTCCTGGTTTATGTGACACGGGGCTACTGGAAGTGGGTGGGTCCTGGGGTTGGGAACTGGATTGAGGTTGGAGTTCGGGTTGAGGTATGGTGTGGGTGGCCTCGGGTTGGGGTATGGATTGAGGTTGGGGTTCGGGTTGAGGTATGGTGTGAGTGGCCTCGGGTTGGGGTGTGGATTGAGGTTGGGGTTCAGGTACTGTGTGGGTGGCCTCGGGTTGGGGTGTGGATTGAGGTTGGGGTTCAGGTACGGTGTGGATGGCCTTGGTTTGGGGTATGGATTGAGGTTGGGGTTCGGGTTGAGGTATGGTGTAGGTGGCCTCGGGTTGGGGTGTGAATTGAGGTTGGGGCTGAGGTATAGTGTGGGCGGCCTGGGGTTGGGGTGTAGAATGAGGTTGGGGTTGAGGTACGGTGTGGGTGGCCTGAGGTTGGAATGGGTATGGGTTGGTCTGGGGTTGGGGGAAGGGTTGGTATAGGAATGGAGGTTAGGGTTGGTGTAGGAAATGAGGATGGGGTGGGTATAGGAATTGAGGATGGAGTTGGTATAGGAGGTGGGGTTGAGGTTGTTGTAGTGATGGCTGAGGTGTACCTAGGTGTTGCGGTATTGTTGCTATGTGAGATAGTTACTGCTGTTGGTGTGGTTGCCCCTGTTCCCGTTGAACAGGTTGCTGGTCATGTTCCCATTGAACAGGTTGCTGGTCATGTTCCCGTTGAACAGGTTGCTGGTCATATTCCCTACTGAACGAAGTGGGACGTCCTACCGTACTAACTGACGCCCCCTGTCCAGTTCCCTGTATGCCCTGTTGGTATGGCGTCGATGTTGTCTGTGGGGGAACCCAAGATGGCTCCCCCCATCCTTGGGACGAATCCTCGCGAGATTCCCCACTCATGTCAATAATCGTATCTGTACTGGAATGGGAAGATACCCTCGACTGCCCAGTCCCATGCAGAACCCGTGACCCCGTCGCCTCAGTCCCACTGACCCCACCTGTGACGTCAGCTGAGCTACCTGAGCGGTCCCCAGTGAACATAAGAACATAAGAACAAAGGCAACTGCAGAAGGCCTATTGGCCCATACGAGGCAGCTCCTATTTATAACCACCCAATCCCGCTCATATACATGTCCAACCTGCGCTTGAAATAATCGAGGGACCCCATCTCCACCACGTTATGCGGTAATTGGTTCCACAAATCAACAACCCTGTTACCGAACCAGTATTTACCCAAGTCTTTCCTAAATCTAAACTTATCTAATTTACACCCATTGTTTCGTGTTCTGTCTTGTGTTGATACTTTTAATACCCTATCAATATCCCCTTTGTCATGTCCATTCATCCACTTGTAAACCTCTATCATGTCACCCCTAACTCTTCACCTTTCCAGTGAATGCAACTTAAGCTTAGTTAATCTTTCATCATATGAAAGATTTCTAATTTGGGGAATTAACTTAGTCATCCTACGCTGGACACGTTCAAGTGAATTTATATCCATTCTATAATATGGCGACCAAAACTGAACTGCATAATCTAAATGGGACCTAACTAGAGCAAGATATAGCTTGAGAACCACACCAGGTGTCTTGTTACTAACGCTGCGATTAATAAATCCGAGTGTCCGATTTGCCTTATTACGAACATTCATGCATTGATCCTTTTGTTTTAAATTCTTACTAATCATAACTCCCAGATCCCTTTCGCAATCAGACTTCGCAATCTCAACACCATCTAGCTCTTATCTTGTAACTCTATCATCGTTACCTAGCCTCAGAACTTTACATTTATCAGCATTAAACTGCATCTGCCAATCCTTTGACCATTTCAAAACCCTATCTAGATCCATTTGAAGTGATAGTGAGTCCTCCTCCGAATTAATTTCCCTACCGATTTTCGTATCATCAGCAAATTTGCAAATGTTGCTACTCAAACCTGAATCTAAATCATTTATATATATTATAAACAACAGAGGTCCCAAGACAGAGCCTTGAGGCACTCCACTTACAACATTTTCCCACTCTGACTTGACTCCATTTATACTAACTCTCTGTTTCCTTTGGTATAGCCATGCCCTAATCCAGCTTAATATAGCACCCCCGATACCATGAGCCTCTATCTTTTTAATCAGTCTTTCATGTGGCACTGTATCAAAAGCTTTGCTAAAGTCAAGGTACACATCACAATCCTTACCACTATCAACTGCCTCAACTATGCTAGAATAAAAAGATAACAAATTTGTTAAACATGAACGGATATTTATAAAACCATGTTGCGACTCAATTATTTATTTATGTTTTTCAAGATGAAGACGAATTTTATTTGCTATTATAGATTCAAGTAACTTTCCCACAATAGACGTTAGGCTAATTGGTCGATAGTTAGACGCAAGTGATCTATCTCCTTTCTTAAAAACTGGTATCACATTAGCAACTTTCCAAAACTCTGGCACTCTGCCTGACTCTATTGATTTATTAAATATGATTGACAGTGGGTCACAAAGCTCCTCTTTGCATTCTTTCAGCACCCTGGCAAACACTTCATCCCGCCCTGGGGATTTGTTTGGTTTGAGTTTTACTATTTGTTTAAGAACATCCTCCCTGGTAACTGCTAAACTCGTCAACCTGTCCTCGTCCCCACCCACATAGGCTTGTTCGGCTGAAGGCATATTGTTAAGTTCCTCTTTAGTAAATACAGATACAAAATATTTGTTAAAAATACTACTCATCTCTTCATCACTATCTGTTATTTGACCTGTCTCAGTTTTAATGGACCTATCCTTTCCCTAGTCTTAGTTCGATATAACTGAAAAAAACCTTTAGGATTTGTCTTTGCTTGCCCTGCTATACGAACTTCATAGTTTCTTTTTGCTTTCCTTATCTCTTTTTTAACATTTCTAACTAGTTGTACGAATTCCTGTTCTAAAGTGACCTCCCCATTTTTAATCCTTTTGTACCAAGCTCTCTTTTTACCTATAAGGTTCTTCAAATTCTTTGTTATCCACTTTGGGTCATTAGTAATCGATCTATTCAATTTGTGTGGTATACTACGTTCCTGTGCTTTGTTTAGAATATTCTTAAATAAGTTATATATTGAATCCACATCGAAATCCCCTTTTACATCACCTATCGCTGGGTTCATGTCTCGCTCCAAGACCGGCCCACACCCCATACCCAAGACTTTCCAATCAATTTGACCCAAAAAATTCTTAGGCTATTAAAATCAGCTTTTCGAAAATCTGGCACTTTAACAGAATTTTCTCCTACAGGTCTATTCCATTCTATGCTAAATCTGATTTCTTTGTGATCACTGTTCCCTAGCTCACTCCCTATTTCGATGTCATTAATTTGTGTTTCCCTGTTAGTTAACACTAAATCTAAAATATTATTTTCCCGTGTTGGTTCCTTAATGTGTTGCGTAAGAAAGCAATCGTCAATTAATTCTAGAAAATCTTCTGCTTCACTATTCCCTGTTTTGTTCAACCAGTTTATTCCACTAAAATTAAAGTCACCCATGACATAAATACTGTTAGATCTAGATGCCCTAGATATTTCATCCCATAGATGCTTTGCTTCCATTCTGTCTAAATTTGGTGGCCTATATATAACTCCTATTATAATATTATTTGCTTTTTCGTTTAATTCTATCCAAATAGTTTCTGTGTGTGGCTCAGTTTTGATTCCCTCTTTGAGACTACATTTCAAATTGTCCCTAACGTATATGGCTACTCCACCTCCTCGTCTAATATATCTATCTGTGTGAAATAGTTTAAATCCATTTATTTGATATTCAGCTAATAGTTCTCTATTATCTACATTCATCCACGTTTCGGTAAGTGCAATAATATCTATTTTTTCTGTGCAGACAAGAGCATTTAATTCGTTAATTTTATTTCTTAGACTTCTACTGTTAGTGTAATATACCCTAAGTGAATAGTTATTTTGAGGCCCTTCTCTTTCCCTGATCATTTTGCCAATTCCTTTCTCCCACAAACACATACTTTTATTACCTCCTTCCTCCAAATCAATTCCCATACCTCTATCTACTAACAGTTTAAACCCAAACAAACACCTCTAACCACTTCTTCCAACGAGTTCGCAACAGCAACAACCCCAGCTCTCGATAGATGCACCCCATCACGAGCATACATTTCATTCCTTCCATAGAAGTGTTCCCAGTTGTCTATGAAAGATATTGCATTTGATTTGCAATATCTTTCCAGCCGGCAATTGACACCAAGTGCCCTCGACATCCATTCATTTCCCACTCCCTTTCTTGGAAGAATGCCACATATGATCGGGATTCCTCCCTTGCTCCTAACTAATTCTATTGCTGTCTTGAATCTTTGTATTAGTTCCTCACTCCTAACTCGCCCAACATCATTACCCCCTGCACTTAAACAAATAATGGGTTTGTTCCCATTTCCCGTCATAATATCATTCATGTTTCCAACAATATCACCAATTCCAGCTCCCGGATAGCACACCCTTAATCTGTTCCCCCTATCTCTGGCACAAAACGTTCTGTCTAAATATCTCACCTGGGAATCTCCCACAACCAAAATTCGCTTCGATTCTCCCTTTTCTTTTCGAGCAGTTTGAGGGACCTGCGTTTCAATGCTCCTCGTTGCTTTGCCTTTGGCTCCTCGTTGAACAACAGGTTCACCACAGCACTCGTCCTCTAACACATCAAATGCGTTAGAAGTCCTTAGGCTATTAGGTGTCGGTTTTACCAAGGTCTTCTTAAGACCCCTGTCCTTTACAACTTGCCAAGACGAGGTCTCCTCCTTTGTTTCTTCCTGACGTTGCTTCAGCTGTCGTACCTCCTCCCGTAGCGAATCCAGCTTTGTCCTCAGAGCTCCAATTAGATTCACCAGTTCCTTCACTAATCCTTCCATTATTGCTGTAATAATATTACTACAATCGGAGCTCCAGCTAACACAACCTCTCACTGTGACAGCACCTGACTGACTGGAGCACCTGACTGACTGGGAAGTCAGTGGTGTCGGAAGAGGTGCTGTCCTCTACACTTCCACTCCCACTGGGCCCTACTGACTGGTCACTGTCTGGGTTAAGCATTTCCTGTGATTCCTGGTGTGCCATGTCTCTTGTAACTACCCCTTCAATACACACTCGACCCGGACTCACTACAACAGTGATCTTACACAAAATTAAAAAAAATCACAACTCTTCTTTCTAAGCGAAAACCAACGAAATTCCCAAAATTAGGAAATACAACGATTAATCGAGAGAACCGCTGATGTGAATCCAATGAATGAGCGTCTGCCCCGCACTCGTGTCTGACCTTGAAGTAACCCGCAGTTCTACTACTGAAACCTAAGACCGTTACGTTAAAAAAATTAAAGAATCTAATTTATATAAAACAATTTAAAATGATAAAGTAACTAACGCGCAGCACTCGTGATGGATAAATAAAGAATATTTACTATACTTGAACACTAAACGCACTTGAAGTGAGCAGCGTGGCCACTGAGGACTGATGGAGCAGGACCAGCCGCGCTGAAAAAAAACTTAGTCCTGCGCTTTTTCGCTTAAACGCTGAAAAATCACAATTTTTATTCTGAAGGAAAATAACTAGTTTTACGTTAATAAACCGCTCTAGCGATTAATATAGACACCCAGGACATATCTTTGCTTGCCAAAATTTGAATTTTCACCAAAAACTGCGTTTTTATTCAATGCTGGACTCTGCCAGTTTTCTGACTCCGAGAAAAAAATCTATCATCCCAAGTATCGCAAACTCCCTTAATTCGCCAAAATGGGTTTTCGTTCCCAGATATAAATACGCTGTTCTTTAATACTGACGCTGTATACAAAACAATACTGACACCTCGGGCGGTTTCAACACTCAATAATTCGAATTTTCGTCAAAATCCGAGGTTTTCACCTCAAGTGGACTCTGACAAAATTACAACACGATTTTCTCGAAAAAGAACTAAATTCGGCAAAAATGTAATTATCACTGTTTAATGCTTAAGAACAGAACTACATCCCTTGCGCGCACTAGAGGGTAATACTGACCCTAGAATATACATGAAACATGAGAATTCGAATTTTCGCCAAAATGTACGATTCTAGCCCAAGCTGGACTTAGAAAAATTTCCACCTACGTTTCCACAAAAAATGTCTAAGTCTGAAAAACGCAATTCTACCGTCTTACTGGTAAAACTAGAAAAATATTATCCGCATCGACTGGGGAATCCTAATGACGCCAAGATCATATACGTGACCCACGAATACAAATTAATTATCGTTAACGACTTTCCGACGTTGACTTAGCCGAAAACTTATCCCAAAATACTTAAGAAATATTAGAAATATTTCCACGAGCTCTATCAAACATTTACAACGAAAATTACTATTCCTTAAACTCTTTCACTTAACTATAGTGACCGACCTATAGCCCTAAGTCCAGAGCATTAATTACGCTCTAGAAACAACGCCTCTGACTTAGACTAATACAGTAAGGAATAGCAAAACTTAATGTATGCACTTAGCCTAATATTCAAGAAAATACTAACACTTGGGAAAATTTTTAACCGGGGATTGAATTTAGGGGAAAAAAAAATTAATCTCTAGAACAACGCAAATAAACGGAATTACTTTATAAATTTAATTACACTTAATTCAAAGATACACTCGACTTAATCCTATAATTGCTCATAGCGGCTCGCTGTACCGCACCTAGCCTAGGGGTCTCGACGGTCTAGGTTCTAACAGAGCGACACGCAGCTTTCAGCAACAATTAAGACTAGAGGCGACTCAACCTCCACAAAGTGTGCGATCACTTAGTCGTTGAATCGCTGCTAGGTTGGTTACTAGTCCGTCCCTCGGAGGCCGCAACGCCCTTCACGGATTTACGTTTTTTCTAGCGTTTTGGGTCATCTAATAACGCCCTCGGACCTATCTCCTGGCGTCCCACAGATAAATCCACCCAGACAGCCCACAAGGAACTGCTGTTGAGAGTATGGTGGCTCCCAACACCTCTGAATTAATTGCAATGGGTCGAGTAAGGTACCCCAGTCCAATGAATTCGGAGCGGTCTCCTACACAATAAATCTTAAAAAAATTACTTACTAACTAAACCCTAATCGTATCAGCCCGCATGAACCCAAGATTCGCCAATCCTCACTCAAACGCACTGTTGTGAGGTGCACAGCTAATCCTGGCCCGCGGCTGTGGCTGTCCGCCCTACCATCTACGCACGTGTCCGAATGGCTAGACGCGTGAGCCTTTCAACAATTTCAAACAAAATTGTTGAAACCACCACTGTGCACCAATGTAACACGGGCGGGAGGGGTTGGTTCTTGATTTGTTCTTTACCCCGTTTTTCTCTCTGTACCCGTATTCTTACTTTATTCTCTCTCTACCAAGGGACCCCAAAGCTTTTACTTTAAGCCGACCCCACGCCACATGGTCTTAAGACGATTGACCGACTTAAGATTCTACAACCCGTATAACGTGAAATAGGCTTCTAGCAAAGCTCTAGAATCTCCTCCGTCGCCACCACCGGACCAGTAACACTGAGCAATGATCTAGATCTGGATCGATCATGCCAATCAACCTTGGGGCTTGATCCCCACTAGTAACATATAACCTTGGATCTTAAGTGTGAAATTAATTACAAATCAATGGGAATGGTAATTCGGATTCGGTGTTAGAATCGGCGCCCAATTCAACTAGGCCTCGTGGGGACCACGTGACAAGGACAAATTCACATAAATACACAGAAATGGAAATAATGAAAATGCACATTACTAAATGGTTTATTCAAAAACTAAACAAAATCTAAGAAATTGAAACACTCCCTCAACTGAACACGCCCTGACTTTACATTTGACGGCAATGAGTTCACCTATTCCCTATAAAACTCTTACAGCAACTCTACCTTCTATAGACCAGCTGGATGTTCGTGCTGTCTTGAGGCCGATGATGGTAGGCCACCTTGCCCGAGTCGCTCCAGATACCACACTGATCCCTGCTCGTCTGGTCTTCCCCAGACCAGAGCATTGTATTGTTCCGCCTAGTATCTAAGTTACTTGTAGGGTTTGGTTTTAACAATTAACCTCTGCTGCACTGAATGATCCAGGTTGGTTGAATTATTTTACTGGAGTTAAACTACACAAGGATCTTAAGGAAGAGCTATTCCCGATTACAAAATGGCTATTTGACCTTTGAGAAATAGAGGACATGGAAACTGGTGACCTGTGACCACCAGGTCACTCCGCCTTACAGCCTAGTTCTGGCTCGTGACGTCACTGATGGTGACTTAAACTCATTCTTCTAATAATTAGAATACTCTTGATATTATAAACAGTAATACTATACAATACAATTTGAATGCAATATGAATGAAGGATAATTTCTCTAAATAAGTGAATACTATAGAATGATTCATTATACGAAACTTGTGCACAAAGGCGTCAATTATTTTCACTGCAAATTCCCTCAGGGGCTGCTCCCGGGGTCACCACGTGGGTCCCGCTTCCCATTCTCCCTTGTAGATAAAACATTCTGGATAATTCTTACAACAAACCTAGTTTGTTACAGGTACATACTTGGTTTCCTGCTTGTTTCCAGCCGGCGGACTAGGAAACTTTCCTTCCTGGAGGTTTAAAGCTAACTGGTCTGTTCGTCTGTCCACCAAAATTTCTACCGCCCCAGACTCCACTGGGTCTGCCATTGTTACGTCTCGCTTCACTTTTCACCCTGTTTTTCCTTAAGGTCTTGTATGCCTCTGTAATCATGTCTGCCCTATCTCTTACATCCTTCACTCCTGCCTCTTGGATCTTGAACTTCGTATCGGGGTGCAACATTTCTAGAAATTTCTCCATGATCATCAATTGTTTTAGATCAGCATAAGATCCCACCTCGGCAGCCTCCATCCATCTCTGGAAATGCCTTTCCAGATCCCTTGCCGTCTCAGCAAACGTACTTGCTGGAGCCTTTATCATTTCTCTGAAGCGCTTTCTATAAGCTTCAGAAGTCAACTGAAAAGAGCGTAATATGCTGTTCTTTACTGTCCCATAATCTCGGCATTCTTCTAGTGTCAGCTGGGTACATGCCTCTTTGGCGGCACGGGTCAATCGTCATTGAACCAATTGGGCCCATTCTTCCTGTGGCCACTCTTTAATGTTGGCTACCTTCTCGAAATGCTCGAAGCATCTCTCTGCCTCCTCAGTCACAAATAGGGAAATGTCTTTTTCTCTAACTTTAATATCGTGTGGGTGTGATACCTATGGGGTGCTCTCTGGCAATCCATGTTCAATCTCTTGCTCTGCCAAAGCTCTACTGGCTTCTATCTCCATTTGTTTTGTTCTCTCTTCTTCTCTTTCGACTTGATCTTTCTTGTTTTTTTCCCCTGTTCCAACTCCAGTTCTTTTATTCGAGTTTTCTCTTTTTCCGCTTCATTTTTCATCTGAAGTTCTAACCTCAACTTCTCCAGTTGGTACTACCTCTCCTCCCGTTGTTGTGCATCTGTAGCTCTAGCTAAAACTTCTCCAAGCTCCTGTTCCTGCTACTCCTGCTACTGTGGCTACTCCTACTACTCCTACTTGATCCTTGGGTTTTGATTGTTGCCGCCGAAGGCGGCTAGTTTATTGTGCACCCCATACTTATCCTTTGAGCGGTAGCACAAAAACATTACAGTGGACACAAAAGGTCTTTATCAGACTTCATCTTAGATTATTACATAAACAATTCCATCTATTCTTCACACCTTATAGTTACAATGTCAGCTAGTTACAGAGAAAGTGCTATTTCAAGAGCTATACATTTACAGTAAGTTGTTATACATTAATGGTAGGTCATATCGCTAATACATAATAGTTTGACCAATGGAGATATTACAGTGTCATAGGGGAGTTTCTGTTTATTATTAGTGTTCACAATACACTACTTGTTTCTTAATCTCATATGTCGTTTATCTACTGGAAGCGAAATATGGATACAGTGCAAGGATTTCAGGTAATTTATCCATGGTAATAAGATAGGTTGCCATATCATACAGAGTGAGCTTAGATTTACCTCTCAATGGCTCAATTTTACTACAATCCAAGATATAGTGTTCGAGTGTGTGTCCCTGTCTTTGTCCACACATACTTTACACTTTACTTCATCTAGATCCCTATACGAGCCGAACTGCCAGAGATACTTGTAGCCAAGTCTTATTTCTGTTAGTCTACTTTGTTACTTGCCCCATACACATGTTTTACTACACACATTTCACTGTGATGAACAATGGGCAGCGCTGCCTACGGTAGATCTTGTGGTAATTATGAAATACACTGTCTCTTCTACACTTGGAGGAGTCCAGGAGTGAGGAGGATAATACTTTGCTACTGCAGGAGGAAGGCACACCCATCTATTATTCTACGTCAGGTTGCCAGGAACAGTCCATGTTGAATGCTTCCCATTGCTTTAAAACATTCTCCTAAACGACGTAACGAAGGAAACAAGGTTTCGACTATCTTTCGAGAACCCGTGCAAAGAAATGCAAAGTAAACCGACGTTGTCATTAATATTGAAAATGATGATACATGTTGAAGAAAGTGCCCAGAGTAGAGCAGTTGGCGGGAATATTAATCTTAACACTAAGAAAGGGACTGCGGAGAATACGGCTGCAGGTACACATCTCCCAGCAGATAATGTCTCACCCGGTGTAGGGAACCTCAGCAACAGGACCATTAACGACGAGTACCATTGTGGAGAATACGGTGACATTTTCCTACAAAACTGTACATTAGAAATGCCTAAACAGTTTCTTGAACTACCCTCAATATTGTCACAATTGTCGGAACACCTGAAATTAATGTGTATTTGATTAACTATCATGAGAGTTAACCACTGTACACAACTTGCATCACTGAAACTATCTTCAAAATATACAGCCATCAACAATGTAACCATCCTCAATAAACATTCATCACTGTAATCATTGATTATACACTTGTCCATAATTACTGTAACCATTGATTGTACACTTGACCATAATTATTGTAACCATGTTCACTATACACTGTAGTCATCACTGTAACCATATTCACTACACACTATCTTCATCACTGTAACCATATTCACTACACACTATCTTCATCACTGTAACCATATTTACTCCACACTGTCTTCATGACTGTAACCATCTACACTACACACTATCATCATCACTGTAACCATCTACACTACACACTGTATTTATCACTGTAACCATCTACACTACACACTGTATTCATCACTGTAACCATCTACACTACACACTATCTTCATCACTGTAACCATCTACACTACACACTGTATTCACCACTGTAACCATCTACACTACACACTGTATTCATCACTGTAACCATCTACAATACACACTATCTTCATCACTGTAACCATCTACACTACACACTGTATTCATCAGTGTAACCATCTACACTACACACTATCTTCATTACTGTAACCATCTACACTACACACTATCTTCATCACTATAACCATCTACACTACACACTGTATTCATCACTGTAACCATCTACACTACACACAATCTTCATCACTGTAACCATCTACACTACACGCAGTCTTCAGCACTATAACCATCTACACTACACACAATCTTCATCACTGTAACCATCTACACTACACACAGTCTTCATCACTATAACAATGTACACTACACGCAGTCTTCAGCACTATAACCATCTACACTACACACAGTCTTCATCACTGTAACCATCTACACTACACACTATCTTCATCACTATAACCATGTACACTACACAGACTCGCTGCCGGCGCCACAGCTAGCAGGCTGCACGCGGATTTATTCTCTGGAAATCTTTAGATTCTGAGCACTCATCAGCTTAAATCAACGCTGTTTTTTGAGGAAGAGCATCAGTACCCAATGATCAGAGAATATCTTGTTTGAAAGGAAACAATACCCATTTCGTCTGCAATTAGTGGATAAACAACGTAGCTGATTAGTTACTGACTTGCTGGAAGGTAATCCGCACACCCCAGTACGCAGTCGACCCTAACACAACTTCAAAATAACAACACTATTGCCACCAACTCAACTCAAACACCAACCAAACTTCATAACACAAACACCAACTACACTACACAACACAAACGCCAAATACACAACATCCATACAAACACCACCTACACTACACAACACTATCGCCACTTACACAACACTAACACCAAAAACACAACATAACTCAAACACCAACCACACTACACAACACAAACACCAACCACACTACACAACACAAACACCAACCACACTACACAAGACAAACACCAACCACACAACACAACTCAAACATCAATCACACTTCACAACATAAACACCAACCACATTAAGCAAAACAACAACACACTAAGCAACACAAATATTAACCACACTACTCAACACAAACACGAACGACACTTCACAACACAATCACTAACTTCACTACAAAACACAAATATCAACACCACTACATAACACAAACACCAACCACACTACACAAAACAAAGACTACTTACACTACACAACACAAACACGAATACACTACACAAAACAAACAGGCTGAACTAGACAGCACACACACACACACACACACACACACACACACACACACACACACACACACACACACACACACACACACACACACACATGGCTACCTCCCACAGTGAGGGAGGTAGCCATGCAAGCTGCTACCTCACAGGAAGCAGCAAGGTGCACCACTCAACTGCTGGAGAGAAAGAGATCAGTGGTAGTTGTAGGCATCAAAGAACAGGAAGGATCCAACAGGCAAGAATGGAATGGCAAGGATAGAGAGGCAGTACATGGGCTACTGAAGGGGTTACAGATGGAAGAGGCTGCACACAACATTGAGAAGGTTTTCAGGTTGGGCTGGTACAACAGGACAGAAACCGACTTATAAAGGTGGTGTTTGCAAACGAAACCACAAAGGAGGATATTCTAGAAAAGAAGAGTCGTCTCCAACATGTGGAGGGATACAAACAAGTATTCCTGCAGAGGGACAGGACGAAGGAGGAGAGAGCCAGGGCAGCAGAGGCAAGGAGGAAGCGCAGGGAGAGAGGATCAAACCAGGAAATCACAGCCCCCAACACAGCAGTCCCAGAGACAAGAGGGGAACCCAAAACCAGCATCCCAGCAACACCAGAGGGGGGGCAACACCACCAACCCCCTCTGCATAGAAACCCTTCCTTCTCCTCACCCTACCTGCCCCCACCCAACCCTCCCTCCCCCCCCACCCCATTCTGACCCCGACAACCCATCCCCATTCCCATCATGTCCCCCCTCCCACCTTTCCCCCCAGTCCCCCTTCCCCCTTCATCCCATACCCTCCCTATTCCTCCTCCCCCCTCACCCCGTATCCTCCATGTCCCCCCTATCTCCTTAACCCACACCCTACCCGTTCCCCCTTCCCTTAAACCCCCACCCCCCACCCCAAAACCCTCTGCGACCCTGCAAACCACCTCACAGATCCTCTCACCCACGGAACAGCTTCCCACACCAGTAGAATACTCGCCAAGAAAGGGATATGTAAATGAACAGAAGAAAGTGAGCTTCAAGGCGATGTACACTAACATAGATGGGATTACAAATAAAACTAGTGAACTTGGAGAGTGGGCACTAGAAGAAAACCCAGACATAATAGCACTCACAGAAACAAAGCTAACGAAAATCATAACAAATGCAGTGTTCCACAGGCTACTATGTAGTGAGGAAAGAGAGAGAAGGGAGAGGAGGAGGTGGTGTGGCTTTGCTACTAAGAGAAGGTTGGAGTTTCGAAGAGATGGTAATTCAGAACTGTGAAGTTTCAGGGACNACATAAACTACTTGATTCGGTCGTTATCTCTTCACGTGATTTTCCCCATGAAAACTGACGGAGAAGACTGTGCTGCCATCGTGATCAAGGAATTGCAGGATAGGGTAAGTTATTCAATCCAAAATAGTGACATCAAATCAGCTTATAGAGTGGGTATCAAATCATCTAGTACAAATAACAGGAGAATTCAAGTTAAACTAGATAGCTGCTCCCGCAAGTCTGATCTTATCACATCTGCAGTTGCTAGTAAATCACCTGTTTATGTGAATGAATGTCTGACCAGGTTCAGGCAAAATCTCTTAAGTAAACTGTGGTGTTTCTGCAAAAGTCCCCTATAATTAACACTGTTTTGTGCGAGAGGTAAAATTATAGCTAGGAGGACTGACATTGGAAAAACCTATTCAATAGCCACTGAAGCTCACCTTAATTCTTTCTGAGTGACTGTGGGATAGCTGCTGTAGAGCCGAAATTTAAATTATAATCTCATTTAACTACCATTGTGTACTTTAGCTCTGCCTTCCTTTCAAAAGGTTTTAACTTTATTTAAACATTGTCATCTTTATTATTGTCTTTTTTCTTTTTACTCCCATGTTCCATAGTACACTGGCTTTGCCTGTGTCCTCTAGTATAAACTTCATTATCCAGTGTTCCTGAGTGTATCTCTATTTAAACTACCTCATTTAGTTTAGTTTTAGTGTAACTTTAGTATTCAACTATAATGTACTTATAATATTATAGTAAGTAAGCTTTTCGTTTTATAGATTTCATAATTGCTTTTTACTTTTTTTGTCATCTATTGTTATTAATTATTCTACTTCATTTTTTACACTCCTAAGTTCCCATTAAGTTTTTATTACTTAAATTACCATTAAGTTTATATTACTTTAGAATTTTTATTCTACTTTTTCTTTGTAACCCAGGTTGCCTAGCCCAACCACCATTGCTCCATTGTGCTCTTTGCTTTGCCTGTGCAATTTGATCATTAGTGCAAATAATTACCTTCAGTGTACCTGAAAGTACTTTTAAGCAAAGTACCTCATTTTGGTGTATAGTTATATATATATATATATATATATATATATATATATATATATATATATAGATATAATTATATATATATATATATATATATATATTATAATATATATATATATATATATATCTATATATATATCAACAAATCGGATCAACAGGTGGGTGTGCAGTGTATGGAATACTACGGCAGTGAGGGCCACGCTGGCGCCCTCTAGGCCTCCCGCGGCTAAGGTGTGGGGGGGAGGGGGTGTTGTTGTTCGGTCGGGCGAGGGGGAGGCCACCCATGTGCCACCCAATGTTTATAGAAATACGTTTGGAAAGAGAAATAGAAATAAAAATCAGCAATCATGTTCAGAGCTAATTGAGCTCACAGTGTGTCGGATTACAAGTGTATGATTCATTCACCATTGTGCAGTGATATACAAGAAAATTATACCAGTGTTTAAGTGTCACCCAGACCCCCCCCCCCTCAAGCCGACCGAGGCCCGGTCAACCCCCACCTCCTCCCCTGCCCGCCGGCCTCACCGCACCACTGTACCTCCTGCCATCCCACCACCCCACCCACCCTGCGCCTGGGTGTCTCCCACCCGCCTATTCACCGCCCACACAGTTCTTGTTGTAGGGATGTGTTACCCTCCATGCACCCAGATATGGCACAGGTCACAGCAGGCATTCAGGTCCCTCCCAAAAAGGAGGGAGACACAAGTACTCATACGAGTGGCGAGTGTGAGGGACACCTATCCACCCCTCCTGCCACCACCCGAACCCTACGTCGACCCAACAACTGTGACGGTTCATGGACGGCACCTGTAGAGTGGGAAGGCCCACAGGCCCCCCCAGCACCCCCACACATCCCAGCAAACTTCATGTCATCAGATGACCTCCTGGGGGCCATCAAAGCATCCACCACCAGAACTCTTCCTCACATTCCTAAAGCTGCGCGCCCATTTGCAGCAGGGAAATATACAGACCTTCTAAGGAAAGTGAATGAACGGTCTGCAAATCTTAATGCCGCGGGTACCATCAAAGCCTGGCATAATTTGCTCCTGTTTGGCAATATTTGCTTAGGCGTACCTGCAAGAGGAGGCAAGTCACTAGCCTCATCAGTCACTAGGGCAATAACTAATTTCCCCAGAGTTGACAACTTGATCCCCATCCCTCCTCAACGCAAAAACCGTCGTGGCAGACCCAAGAGTTCCAATGACAATTTTAAACTAGGAACACAAGTGACCAAAAAAATTGAAGAGGGCAACACAGTAGGAGCAATTAGGTTACTTACCAGCGAAGACACAATCGCCCCTAGAAATCCGCTACCGCCGACTCACTGAGAGAGAAGCACCCTCCTAGAGTACCGTGGGAACCTACTGCTCAAGACACAAATGACCCAGACATGGGACCTCTATTCCTCCAAGCGTCAGAGGTATACAAAGCCATCATGTCATTTCCGCCAGGTTCAGCAGGGGGATACACTGGAGTAAGACCTCAGCACCTCAAGGAGATGGTAAATCCAGTTCTCGGAGAAGTTGCCGAGACACAATTGTCAGAGGTCACGAAGTTTGTCAACGACTGCCTCTCTGGGTTGATCCCAGATACAATTAAACCCTTTTTCTTCGGAGCATCCCTCTGTGCCCTTAAGAAGAAGGATGGTGGAGTCAGACCCATTGCCGTGGGTAAGACGCTTCGGCGCCTTGTTGCTAGGGCAGCTGTCAGAAAAATTAGCATAGACGCTGCAACGATGCTTCGACCCCATCAACTAGGTTTCGGTGTCCCCCATGGCTGTGAAGCAGCAGCTCATGCAGCACGAGCCTATATCAAGCACCTCCCAGAAAATAAGGCACTAATTAAATTAGACTTTAAAAATGCCTTCAACCAGGTAAAAAGGGATGTGGTACTGGAAGCAGTTCGAACAAGCTTTCCTTCTCTACTCCCCTTCGTCTCAGCAGGGTACAGTAGGGAATCGACGCTGTTGTTTGGGGAACACGAAGTTGTTTCTGCAGGTGTCCAGCAGGGAGACCCACTTGCCCCTTTTTTTTTTTACATGGCTGTTAAAGAGGTTACAAGCAGGTTGACCAGCGAACTCAACATCTGGTTCCTGGACGATGGCACCCTGGCAGGGACACAGGAGGCCCTGCTAGAAGATCTACAGCTGGTGAAATCTAAGGGAGAGGAGTTAGGACCCACCCTAAACCCTTTAAAGTGTGAAATCATCTCATCTAGCCAACCAACCATAGATGCAGTGCGAACCATATTGCCAGGAGCCCAAGTGATCGCTCCCACCGACAGTGTGCTGCTAGGGGCACCTCTGGGCTCGAGCGCCATAGAGGTAGTCCTCGAAGAAAAGCTGAACGACCTGAGGAGGATGGAGGGAAGAATAGGGGCCTTGGACGCCCACGATGCTTTGTACCTTCTCACAAGGTGCCTGGCTTTGCCCAGACTGACCTATTTCCTAAGGTGTGCTCCCTCCTTCGACAGCCCAAAATTAACAGAATATGACTCGCTCCTAAGGTCATTAACCGTGAAAGTGTTAAACCTCTCCCTGCAAGATGACCAATGGGACCAAGCAACACTCCCAGTTAGACTCGGGGGAATAGGTATTCGCAAGGCGACACAGTTAGCATTGCCGGCATTCTTATCCTCGACCAGTGCTACAGGTGAATTAGTTAAGGAAATACTACCAGAATACCTAAGAGACTCCATTGGGATTCATGATCCCAAATTCGCGGAAGGAGCCGGTCAGTGGGACACTCTTGTCAACTCTCACCCTCGACCAACTTCTCCAAATGACTGCAAACAGTCCAAATGGGACAGCCCCATAGTGGAAAACATCGCCACATTATTGCTGGAGGCAGCTTCCAGGAAGGACAGAGCGCGTCTTCTAGCTGTGCAAGCGCCCCATGCCGGGGACTTCCTGTTGGCAGTCCCTAATTCCGCCTTGGGCACCCGCCTGGACCATCTGACCCTAAGTATTGGTGTTGCCCTGCGCCTTGCCGCCCCTATCTCCACCGAGCACCGGTGTATTTGCGGCCATGCACGGGCAGACCAATACGGCAGCCATGGGCTCATCTGTCGTAAGACACAGGGAAAGATTGCCAGACACGAAGCAGTCAATGACATCATCAAGAGAAGTTTGGCTACAGCTGGGTGTCCAGCACAAAGGGAACCCTAGTTGTGCAGACCTGACAACAGCCAAAAACGCCGAGATGGAGTCACCCTGCAGCCATGGAGGGAAGGTAAACAGGTCGTATGGGATTACACCTGTGCATCTACATTGGCTGATACCTATCTACCTTACAGCACAGGAGAGGGAGGCGGAGCTGCCACCTTCAGGGAGACCCAGAAATCTATCAAGTACAGGGACCTAGAACGTTGTTACAGGTTCGTGCCGATAGGCTCTGAGTCTCTGGGCGCCTGGGGTAAATGTGCACTTAAGTTCCTGAAGGAGGTGGGCGAGGAACTCATTGGAAAGACTAGAGACCCAAGAGCGGCCAGTTTCATGTTCCAGCGCCTGAGTGTCGCTGTTCAGAGGGGAAATGCGTGCTGTATCTTGGGTACGCACCCGACCCCTGAAGAGCTGGACGAGGTCTTCGAACACTGATTGGTATATTGTTATATTGTTATATAAGTGTGTGTTTTCTGTAAACTGTAGCATTGCAATAAAATAAAATAAAAATAAAATATATATATTCATAGCTAGTTCTTTTATCATTGTCTTTTTAACTTTCTGTAAACCAGAAGCTCTTATGCAAACTATTATAGATCCAGATCTTAACCTCTTATCTAGTTTCAATGACAATCATCACTTTAATGATCAAAATTGCAGGTATTACACGGCACATGATGTAAACAATGTTTTAGTGTGTAATTACAATGATTCTATAATTAACATGAATGTTAGATCTCTAAGCAAACACTTTGATGCCCTGATTCAAACAGTTGACATAATTCTCTTTTATTGTGTTTACTGAAACGGGGTTAAAAGAGGACACTACTCAACTCTACAGCGTACCTAACTACTCAGCTATTCACAACTGTCGTCCTATACAAAGAGGAGGTGGTAACTTCTCTTTACTACCACCATGAACTGACTTGCTTTAAAGTAATTAAATCTAGAGACCCTTATGGAGAGTATATATTTGCCTGTTTCAGAGTCAAGGGTAACGATGCTTTCATTACAGTGGGAGCAGTCTACAGGGTTCCTAACACTGATGTGACTGAATTTAACTCTAACCTTAGAAATCTTATACTAGAGAACATACTGAACAAAAACCACTTAATTATTTCTGGTGACTTTAACGTTGACCTCTGCGAGCATGATAACTCTCCTGCTGCTAGTTTCCTCAACTGTATGAATTCCTGCTTTCTCATACCCTTAATCACTAGACCTACTAGAATCACTGACAGTACTGTTACTTAACCCTATTAGATACGTATATAAATAGATAATTACTTGTTCCATGTATCATTAATTGTATGTGTTTATGTATTATATTATTACTTGAATATATTATATCATTACTTGTATGCTTATATCAGTACTTGTATGTTCTTGTATGCTTATATCATTACTTGTATGCTTATATCATTACTTGTATGCTTATATCATTACTTGTATGTGCTGATATGTTATATTGTGGTAATGACCATCTGGTAGACCAAACCGTGGGAAACCGTCATTATTTTTTTGTGTGGTGGTCAGCTAGTCAGCCTTACTGTGAGAAAGTTATATTTGGTACTGATCATCTAGTGGCAAAACCGTGAGAAACCGTTTTAGTTGTTCATCTAGTCAGCAATACCGTGGAACACATTACGTTCCTGCTATGTTGGGCAGTTGCCAGCAATTTTCTTTTATTTTATAAATATATAACTGTATTATATTAATAACAACATTACCTCTGTTTATGCATGTAAATCTGATCATTCTTTAATTTAGTTAATTAATGATTACCTTATTCCCATTATATGGCTCCATTTAAGTAAAATTTATATTAATTAAAAATTGGCATTCGACATGTTGTGAGGAAGCGAGATCGGCTCCCGCCGTGAGAAAAATATTCAGTAACTGTATATACTCCGGGAGGATCACATCTAGGAGTTAAGTGACTGTTATATATATATATATTTTGTTCTGTTGTTGTATTAGTCTGTGGAGACATAATTTTATTGTGATTTACATGTGATTGCCCATCTGTTGATTGATATATATAATACTGATAATTAACTGAAATATAATTTTAATACAGTTATTTTTATATGTGATTAATTATTTCTGGGGGGGGTGATTAATTAATTTTAATTCTTGCCTGTACAAACCATGGGATTATACTGGTGACATACCTTGAGATTACAGCATCGGTAAATGTCCCTAGACTACAATATTTGGTCGCTGTTATGTGTCACGAGCATTAATGTACGGTTTGTAACAAGTACTGCCACGGCTCTTGATCACATCTGGACCAACATAACCTCTCCACTTACTTCAGGGATAATCATCGATAGCACTACAGACCATTACCCCACATTTCTCCTAACTAACATAAACCACCTCTAGAGACAAGGGAGATAAGGTTCAGGCTACACAATGAAACTGCTATAGGCAATTTTATAGCTGCTGCTGCTAATATCAACTGGGAATCGGAATTAGGGAACATAGGGGACACCAACCTAGCACTGCAATCATTTCTTCAAAAAACTCTCAGCCTTTATAACACCCACTGTCCTGTGCTAACGAAACAAGTCACAACTAAAAGGCTTAAGAATCCTTGGCTTACAAAAGGGATACTTAAATCCATTAATAAAAAACTTGACCTTGAGAAGAAGTATAGGTTAGGAATCGTCTCCAAAGAATTTTCAAAGAATTACTCATCATTGCTATCTAAAATAATTAGGAGAGCCAAAATTAAATACTATGAAGATAAATTTACCCACACAAAAGGCAACATTAAGAAAACATGTAGCACAATTTCTCAAATATTGGAATCAATGAAGATTTTAAATAACAAACCAATACTCCTGTCAAATAATGATGGTCTGCTTTCAGCCTCTGATACTGCCTTTGAGTTCAATAGGTTCTTCTCTTCCATTGGGTCATCCCTTGCAAATGATATTCTATCTTCCAGTACAAATATTTTGCTTATATCATTACTTGTATGCTTATATCATTACTTGTATGTGCTGATATGTTATATTGTGGTAATGACCATCTGGTGGACCAAACCGTGGGAAACCGTTATTATTTTTTTGTGTGGTGGTCAGCTAGTCAGCCTTACTGTGAGAAAGTTATATTTGGTACTGATCATTTAGTGGCAAAACCGTGAGAAACCGTTTTAGTTGTTCATCTAGTCAGCAATACCGTGGAACACATTACGTTCCTGCTATGTTGGGCAGTTGCCAGCAATTTTCTTTTATTTTATAATATATAACTGTATTATATTAATAACAACATTACCTCTGTTTATGCATGTAAATCTGATCATTCTTTAATTTAGTTAATTAATGATTACCTTATTCCCATTATATGGCTCCATTTAAGTAAAATTTATATTAATTAAAAATTGGCATTCGACATGTTGTGAGGAAGCGAGATCGGCTCCCGCCGTGAGAAAAATATTCAGTAACTGTATATACTCCGGGAGGATCACATCTAGGAGTTAAGTGACTGTTATATATATATATTTTGTTCTGTTGTTGTATTAGTCTGTGGAGACATAATTTTATTGTGATTTACATGTGATTGCCCATCTGTTGATTGATATATATAATACTGATAATTAACTGAAATATAATTTTAATACAGTTATTTTTATATGTGATTAATTATTTCTGGGGGGGTGATTAATTAATTTTAATTCTTGCCTGTACAAACCATGGGATTATACTGGTGACATACCTTGAGATTACAGCATCGGTAAATGTCCCTAGACTACAATATTTGGTCGCTGTTATGTGTCACGAGCATTAATGTACGGTTTGTAACAAGTACTGCCACGGCTCTTGATCACATCTGAACCAACATAACCTCTCCACTTACTTCAGGGATAATCATCGATAGCACTACAGACCATTACCCCACATTTCTCCTAACATAAACCACCTCTAGAGACAAGGGAGATAAGGTTCAGGCTTCACAATGAAACTGCTATAGGCAATTTTATAGCTGCTGCTGCTAATATCAACTGGGAATCGGAATTAGGGAACATAGGGGACACCAACCTAGCAGTGCAATCATTTCTTCAAAAAACTCTCAGCCTTTATAACACCCACTGTCCTGTGCTAACGAAACAAGTCACAACTAAAAGGCTTAAGAATCCTTGGCTTACAAAAGGGATACTTAAATCCATTAATAAAAAACATGACCTTGAGAAGAAGAATAGGTTAGGAATCGTCTCCAAAGAATTTTCAAAGAATTACTCATCATTGATATCTAAAATAATTAGGAGAGCCAAAATTAAATACTATGAAGATAAATTTATCCACACAAAGGGCAACATTAGGAAACATGTAGCACAATTTCTCAAATATTGGAATCAAAGAAGATTTTAAATAACAAACCAATACTCCTGTCAAATAATGATGGTCTGCATTCAGCCTCTGACACTGCTTTTGAGTTCAATAGGTTCTTCTCTTCCATTGGGTCATCCCTTGCAAATGATATTCCATCTTCCAGTACTAATATTCAGGACTACCTTACAGGTAACTATCCACAGTCTCTGTACGTAATGCCTACTAATTCCAATGATGTTACTGACATAATCATTTCCCTTAAAACCAAGTCTAGTGCCCTTGAAGAGATACCAACTCTTATTTATAAAAAAAGCCTCCAGAATTTTAGCTCCTGCCATTGGATTACTCTTCAACAAGTCACTTGAACTCCAAACCTTTCCAGATATTCTAAAAAAAAGCGAGAGTAACCCCTGTCCACAAATGTGGTAATCCCACTGATGGTAACAACTTCAGACCTATATCAATTCTGCCAAACTTGTCAAAAATCTTTGAAAAACTAATCTACAAACAGCTTTACTCTTATCTAGCGAAACTCAATATACTTAGCTATTGTCAATATAGCTTCAGACCCCCAAAAAGCACTAACGATCCACTTATTAGTATGATTAACTTGATACATAGAGCACTTGATAAAAATGAGTTCCCTGTTGGGTAATTTGTAGACCTGCGTAAGGCTTTTGACACTGTCAACCACCAAAACCTTCTTCTTAAATTACAACATTAAGGAGTCAGAGATCACTCCCTGCAGTACATTAAGTCTTACCTTACTGACAGGCTCCAGTATGTTTCTGTGACTAATTCAATTTCTCCCACCCTACCCATCAACATTGGTGTTCCCCAGGGCAGCATACTTGGCCCTCTCCTCTTTCTCATCTACATTAATGACCTTCCAAATGCCTCCCAACACCTCAAATCAATTCTATTTGCTGATGACACGACCTTCATTTACTCCAGTCCTGACCCCCTTGCTCTAAATGTCACAGTGAATACTGAGCTAAATAAAGTCCATCACTGGCTAACTGCCAACAAACTCACCTTCAATATTGACAAAACTTTCTATATTTTGTTTGGCAATAAATCCTCAAATCAAATAAATCTCAGGATTAACAATACCCAAATTTGTAACAAAGTATATGGCAAATTCCTTTGCGTTCTCATCGACTGCAAGCTGAATTTCCAGGGACACATTCTAAATATATCAAAAAAAGTTAAAAAAAATGTTGGCATTCTTTCTAAGATCAGATATTATGTACCTCGCCCTGCCCTGGTGACACTCTATTACTCTCTCATCTATCCTTATCTCAACTATGGTATTTGTGCTTGGGGTTCTACTACCCCAAAATCATTTACGTCCTCTAATTACTCAACACAAAGCTGCTATTAGTACAATATCTAACTCTGGCCCCAGACATCACTCGGTACCCTTACTCAAATCTCTGAATATGTTAGATATTTAGTCACCGCACATCCTCTCATGTAGATTTTATATATATAAAACGCTGAACTGTAATGTCAATCCTGTCCTTAAAAGCTTCCTGGAAGGTTGTAACGGATCCCAGGAGCACCACACCAGAAACAAATACATATATGATATTCCAAGAGTACGACATAGTCAAACTAGAAATGCTTTACAAATCAAGGGACCTCGAATGTTGAATGTCCTTCCCAATTATGTTAAAGACTGTACCTCTCCCAACCAGTTTAAGACAAAAACTAAGTACTACTTAATTAACTCAACGTAACCTACTTCACACTCAAAATGTCAACCCATGTCTACTATTTTAAACTATGCTGTTTGTTGACCAAATTGTATTTTTGTTTTTTTTTCTGTCATGTTCCCCCCCCCCTTTTTTTCATTTTTTTCTCACCACAATTTATACCTTAATCTCAATTTGTATTAAGTTTTAGTCTTAGTGTTTTTCCTGCCCGAAACGTTTTGCGTAATAGTGGCTTTAGGCATTGTATGTACTAGCTGTATCTATAAATACATCAACTTTTGTATCTCACCTTGTATGTATGTACTTTACCTGAATAAATATTTGTATCTGTATTTGTAAGAAACAGGAAACACTCCAGGAAGTTCGTCTTCCCATCATTCATCTTCCTCGCTTCCATGGTAGAGATGATGAGAATTTCGAATGCTATTGGAACACATTCGACTCCTTAGTAAACTCAATAAGTTCAATCAGTAAGCCTAATAAATTTCTCTATTTGCTAAGTACTCTTGAGGGTGAAGGAAAAATAGTCGAACATCTAATTCCTAGTGATGAGAACTACGATACTGCTATTCAGTTATTAGAAGTTAAGTACAGCAATAAAGAAATTGCTATTGCTAATCTTTATTATAAGTTGAGATCGATATCTACACCAGATACAATACCTGAAGCTCTACAAGAATTTAGGCTCCAGGTAGAGTTTCTAATTAAAGCTCTGGATGTCAAAGCAGACGTACCTAAAGCAGAGTGGGTATTGAAATTAGAAATACAGAGTAAGTTTCCTAAGGAGATTCTAGCATCCATCTGTTCTCATTATAGAACAGATATCCTATTCCTAGATGAGATTTTCGAGGGATTAAGGATAACAGTTATTCGACTGAGAGCTCATGAGAAAATATTATCTGACACTGATAAATCAGTCAAATCCAAAGGTACCTCCAAACAGCCAAATAAGTCTAAAACTGCTACTTCCGCTCCAAAATGGAAGAATATTACCGTAGGTACTTACACAATCAGCCCTTCTAAACCTGAAGTTCACACGTCACCCGAAACTGTGACTCCTGCATCCACTACAGGAAGGAGATGCTGTCTCTTCTACTGGATAATCTCATCATCAGTTAATTCCGTTTAAATGAGAGGAGGAATGAAGAAGAAATCAATTCTTTTTATAGGGATAGGCAGACCAGTAAAGTGGTACATAAAGGCAAACCAACAAAATCATGAGAGAGGGGGAGTGAAAAATAAGAAGAGGGGGAACAAGTTCCTGAAGATTGCGTACACCAACATAAATGGAGTATGATCGAAGTTACTGGCGTTAAGTGATGTAATGATATTTTGGGTGACGAGTCAGAGGAAGGTGACTTTTTTCCTGGATTTTGTGAAGTGGATTCAGAGCATAGTATTACCACGCCTGTTGCTAGTGGCAGTGGTGTTACCAAGCGAGGTTTTGTCGTGTCAGCAGCGTCTCGCCCAGCCAAGAGCCGCCGCATGGCACCACATGAGGAACCAAGACCCTCATGTTCACGTGATTTTACTTCATGTTCACGTAGCACCCGTAATTTGCGTAGCCGGACTTCAGCTCCTGGTCCACTGTGTGCAACGATTCCTCACCGTGGCACCGCTGTTTCATCTCGAAGGACACCAGTTGTATGGAGTGATGGTGACGATTTTATTCCTCTAATTCCTTCCTTTAACAATAAAGACTTTGGGATTGCAGACCTTTTCCGTGATACTGGTGAGGACATGTGTGAAACTGATTATTTTACAGCATTTTATGATGAGCCGCTCATGGAATATATTGTACACCAAACGAACCTTCATGCGGCTCATCTCATTGGAAAAGAGATAATAGAATATTCACGGTTAAAGTGTTACAAAAACACTACTGAAGGTGAATACTCTGAGAGAAAACTCTATCAACATCAGAGGCCCGAGACTGTTCAACACACTTTCACTATACATTAGGGGCATAACTGGCCGACCCCTCACAGTGTTCAAGAGAGAACTTGAAAACATCTCCAAAGGATACCTGGTCAACCAGGCTGTGACTCATAATTCACTTGTTATTTCCTTAAAGCACAAAAGTCGGATGACAATCACTATGGTATATTGTTTAATATGTTGAGACGCACTTTATGATATTTGTGTTTAGTTCCTGTATCACTGAAATATCCCGAGATATAATGTTTTTCGCAGAGCTCGTGCTCATGTGTCCTTCCTCTCCAACCCCCAAACAAAATTTCCCACTCCCTCGTCCGATGCCGTCCCAAATGGTCTGATGTTCCCATCAGAAAATTGGGAACATCAGGTGATCTGATGTTCTCATCACTGAAATATAAGAAAAACGGTTAAAAAATTAAATGAAAATGTGGAAAAATAACTATACTCACAAAATGAACGATATGGTAAACAACACAGCTCGATTCCAACCCAACTCGCACACAATAATTAAATCAAAATGAAAATAAATCAAAATCTATGAAAATTCAATTTATCATTGCAATCAGAAACATTGAAATGGAATTGTAACATATTTAGTATAGCATGTGTGTTGCTCTTATATGCAACAGATGGCGCAGTTTTTCAAGAAAAGCATAGTTTTACCTGGCTCAGGTGTGGTATCTATACAGTACTTGTACTTAAGAGATGAATGGTATGGTAAAAAACACAGCTCAATTCCCACACAATGTCACACAAAATAATTCAATAAAAAATAAAATAGATCAAAATCTATGAAAATAAAATTTATCTATGCAATTGGAAACATTGAAATGAAATTCGTGACATATTTAGTATAGCGTGCATGTTGCCATTATGTGCAACAGATGGCTCTGTTTTTCTAAAATGCTTGGTTTTACATTTCACAGGGGTGGCATCTATATAGTAGGTATATAAAAACACGCGCCTATTCGAATGCAATGTTGTGTCAAAATCTCAAAGCCATCGGTGAAGAACTTTCGGAGATTACAGCGTGTGTTGCTATTACGTCCAACAGATGGCCCTGTTTAAAAAAAAATTTTATTCCTGTCTCAGGTGAGGCGTGTATATAGTAGATATATAAAAAGATGCGCCTATTCAAATGCAATGTGGTGTCAAAGTTTCAAAGCAATCGGTAAAAAGGTTTCGAAGATTTCCCTCACATGAAAAACACAGTTTTTCAGAAAAAGCATGTTTTTTTACCATCATAGACGTGACATCTATATAGTATGTATATAAAAACCTACTCGGATGCGAATGGAACGTTGTGTGAAAATTTCAAAACAATCGGTGAAGAACTTTCGGTGATTAGTGGTTATGCACAAACGAACATTTCCATTTTTATTTATATAGATTTACAATAAAATAAAATGGGATTTAACAGAACTTAAGGCGCATATGTTAAAATCATCGTACAGCGTGTCAACACCCATGTGTCGACACATGTGGAGGGGAGATGGGAAGGCTGGTGTGAGGTGGGGAGGGAGGGGGTGACCAGGCAGGAGCTCACACACATGCGATCTGTCTCTGTTCCAGTCTCTCCAACTCACCCACCTGTTCACCACTTCCCTGCCCACCCACCTGTTTACCCACCTGCCAATCCACCTGTTTACCCACCTGCCAACCTACCCAGCCACCTGTTGACCCACCTGCCTGATAGGCCACCGTGCCACCTGTTCACCCATCTGCCTGTTTGCCCACCCACCTGCCTGCACGTCCACTTACCCACCTGCCAATCCACCCACCCACCAATCCACCCACCCACCTGTCCACCCACCTGCCTGATAGCCCACCCTGTCACCTGTTCACCCATCTGCCTGCTTGCCCACCCACCCACCTGAATGCTCGCCCATCCAACCACTTGTTCACCCACCTACCTGCTCACCCCAACCACCCACCTGTTCTCTCACTTCCCTGCCCACCCACCTGTTTTACTCACCTGTCTGCACGCCCACTTATGCACCTGCCAATCCACCCACTCACCCACCCACCTGCCTGATAGCCCACCCAGCCACCTGTTCACCCATCTGCCTGTTTGCCCACCCACCCACCTGAATCCTCGCCCACCCAACCACCTGAATCCTCGCCCACCCAACCACTTGAATCCTCGCCCACCCAACCACCTGAATCCTCGCCCACCCACCCCCCTCTGAATCTTCGCCCACCCAACCACCTGTTCACCCACCTGCCTGCACACCCACCTGCCTGCCCACCCCACCCACCCACCTGTTCACCCACTTCCCTGCTCACCTACCTCTTCACCCACCTACCTGCCAATCCACCCACCCGCCAATCCACCCACCTGCTCGAACCTGTTCACCCACCAAGGCCATCTGCCTGCCATCCACTCATCCGAAACCCACCTGCCTGAACCCACCTATCCCTGCCTGCCTGCCCACCCACTTTTCCTGCCCACCTACCAGCTAGGTAGCTAACCACCCACCCAGCCCCACACACTAATTAGTGTGTGACAATTGAAATCATGAGTGTGGTATAAAAATTGTTGGAAATGATCCCTTTTGGACTTTTAGAGGTGAAAAGTACTGTTATCCAGAACACGTGATTATCCGGCTGGGGGTCCTTTCCATATAGTTTGGATAATCGAGTGGAGACAGTAAGAGTAAATTCATAAATTAAAACTGCCTTGTTCATTGTCGATAACTTCAATTTCAATTATATCTATAACTAGAATTTCAACCTACTTCAGTATCCAAAAATCTATTTTCTGACCGATTCTCACCATTTTTACATACAGTGTGCACAGCTGTCTGTTCTACAATCCCTATTGAATTGATTTTTCGTAAACTCTAAACGTTTGCAGTTATAAATTTTTGTTTCTAAATTTGCCCATATTTCAAATGCCCTATTGACATTTTTTTTACAGTAAACTATACTGAAAAACTATATTCTCGCCCACCCACCCCTGTTGGCTGTTTCTTATTGACAGTAAATTTAAGTCGGTTGAGTTTTGTTGGGTTCCCAGCCATATTGGTGTCTCTTTAAATGAGCATGCGGATGCTGCCGCCAGGGAAGCTGTCCACTCTTGTCCCGTCTCTCATAAAGGTATTCCTTATTCCGATTTTTACCCGGTTATCCATTCCTCCATTCTTACCTGTTGGCAGGCTTGTTGGTCTTCTGTTTCTGGAAACAAACTGCTTACTCTTAAGAGTTGTGTGTCCTCGTGGCTGTCCTCCTACCACAGTAACCGGCGATGGGAAACGGCTCTGGCGAGGTTGCGTATTGGCCATACTCGCTTAACTCATGGTCACTTGATGGAGCGCTGCCCTGCTCCTTATTGTCGAAATTGCATTGTCCCTCTTACGTTTGTGCATATCCTTGGTGAATGTCCTGACTTCCGGGACGAGCGTGTGTCTTGTTTTCCGACCATCCCCCGCGATCGCTTGTCCCACGATAGTATTCTTGGTGACTTGGACAATTTAGATATTGTTCGCCTTATGCGTTTCTGTTCTCGTACTGGCATCCTTGGTGATATTTAGCGCCCTCTGATTATCCCGCACATTTGATGGCGCTACATAGCCTTCCTGGTTTGGTGCCTTCTTTTGATAATTACCTTGCCACTTATCTCTAGTAAATTTAAATCTATGGAGTTTTGCTGGGTTTCCAGCCATGTAGGTATTTCATTAAATGAGCGTGCAGATGGTGCCGCTAGAGAGGCTATCCACTCTTGTCCCATTTCCCGTAAAGGTATTCTTTTTCTGACTTTTATCCAGTTATTCATTCCTCTATCCTTGCCCATTGGCAGGGTTGTTGGTCTTCTTTTGTTTGTAATGAACTGTGTACTCTTAAGAGTTGTGTGTCCTCATGGCCTTTCTCCTGCCACCGTAACCGGCGGTGGGAAATGGCTCTAATACTGTAGTTTGCAATACTGTAGTTTGGGTGTAGTGTATGTGTAGTGTACATGTACTGTACATGTAGTGTATGTGTATGTGAGGTGTACATGTAGTGTATGTGTATGTGAGGTGTACATGTAGTGTATGTGTATGTGAGGTGTACATGTAGTGTATGTGTATTGTACTTTTAGTGTATGTGTAGTATACGTGTAGTGCATGTGTAGTGTATGTGTAGTGTGCATGTAATATGCATGTAGTGTACGTGTTATGAATGTGTAGTGTACATGTAATGTATGTGTGTATGTGTAGTGTATGTGTAGTGTATGTGCAGAGTATTTGTAGTGTGCGTGTAGTTTGAGTTTAGTGTGTGAGTAGTGCATGTGTAGTGCATGCGTAGTGTACGTGTAGTGTACTTGTTGTGTATGTGTAGTGTAAATGTAGTGTGTGTGTGTAATGCATGTTTGTGTGTGTGTGTGTGTAGTGCATGTGTAGTGTATGTGTAGTGGGCGTGTAGTGTGCATGTAGTGTGCATGTAGTGTGTGTGTAGTGTACGTGTAGTGTATGTGTAGTATACGTGTAGTGTATGTGTAGTGTATGTGTAGTGTATGTGTAGTGTATGTGCAGTGTATTTTTAGTGTGCATGTAGTGTACGTGTAGTGTACATGTTGTGCATGTCTAGTGTAAATGTAGTGTGTGTGTAGTGCACGTGTAGTGTATGTGTAGTGTATTTGTAATGTGTGTGTAGTGCATGTGTAGTGTATGTGTAGTGGGCGTGTAGTGTGCAGGTAGTGTACTTGTAGTGTGCGTTGTTACGAATCTATGATTGATTCTAACATATTTCATAATAACTAGGTATAGCATTTAATACTTTCCCTGTTCAGTGCTATTATTAGTATGGTATACATTTGTGTTCCAGTTAATATTGTATGATTTATATTGTAGCATACTGTAGTGTGCCTGAGTTGCATTATTTTTTATAGGCTTGTGCAAGTTATTTCTTGTTGGAGGGAGTGTGGCTTCTCCGTGGGAGGATGACCATATTTGGATGTGTCCAGTGTGCGGCCTGTTGTCAAGCTAGTGTCAATATTTCAACCTTGATTAATTCCTGTTATTGTTTGTAATTAAATTCTTGTGATTACTGTAACAGTAGTATATACACGTAAGATTACTGATTATATTGTCATTTTGTACTACACTTTGTTAGTAGAGTTTTCACAAAAGTTCATGTGAATGCTAAGTTGATCTTTTGGTAGGACGCCTGCTTTGTTGGCGGGAGGCTAGGTAGTCGCGTGATTAAGCTGGCTGGGAGGAGACATGTATTGAAGTTAATTCGGTGTATATTGTATATTTTGCTTATTACTTAGTTAATTCTCTTGGTAAGATTATTTTGTGCTACCCCATTTATTCATTCATGTGTTTAAGAGATTGTCTGTGCTCATTAAGTGATTTTATGATATTGCATGCTGAAGGATAATTCTGGCTTCTTATAATTTTTACCATTTTATCTGTTTGATATGTCTTGTTACGCTTAAGTACAGTATATTGTTTTGCATATTAAGCAGTGTTTCACTCTATCATACCCTAGACAAAACTTTATGGCAAGGCCGAATTTACAAATTTTTTATCACTGCAAGCAAAAGAACCATTCCTAGGCTTCAAGGGTTGTAACATGCGTGTAGTGTATGTGTAGTGTACGTGTAGTGTTATTTCAGTAGAACATCTGTACTGTCTGAAGAGACTGTGTTACGTGCATGACACATGTGTACACATATCCGGCACATATTTCCATTGTATTATGCTAATTTATGTATATATACAGTCTATTTACACACTATACACTATCACACACTATATACATTTACCATAAACACACACAACTCCGCGAGTGTCAGCTGCCACACCCTCACTCCTCCAACATCTTACTCGCCAACATTGCTCCTTCCACTATACTGTTATTGTTTGTATTACACTATTTACACATGTTATGTATACCTATCTACATATTTTATTCACCAGAACTATGGAAGTAAGCCAGTTTTGGGTCCAAACTTTACAATGGCCACCATACACTGCATGAGAAATCACACAGCAGCCAGCAGATGACGCTACGATTACGTCACCTCCCTCACCAAAATAGCTCCTACCAACATACTCCTGTTGGTGTTACTACACTATATACACACATTGTATATACCCATGTACAAATGTGTTCACCATAGTGTGGTGTTTGTGTATAGATGAGAAAGTGTTGGTTGTAGGGTTGATGTAAAGTCATGACTTTGTTACTGACTTTAATACTTATAAACGATTACATGACTATAGCTTCCAAACTGGTATCGTCCTGCTTCTTTTGTTTTTTTCTCAACTCTCTCTCTACTGGCGTCCCAGCCGCCGCACATAGAAAACGGATGGTACCATTTTCTATGAACATGACATCCCTCCTTTTCTTTAAAAAGAATGAATACAGGATGTCTACCATGCTTGTGGCACAAAGCAAAGTTATTGACACAAAGTAAGTTATTAACATATCAAGAGATATTGCATACATTTAACATTAATTAAACATACACAGAATTTTAACAACTTATTCTTTACCACAAAGGATTTCAATGGGTTAGGTAGTCGAAAAACAATTAATTCATGAAAACTTGGCCTATTAGGCAAATCGGGCCTTGCATAGTAGGCTGACAAGTGCGTTCTGGCTACTAGGTACGACATATATACATATATATATATATATATATATATATATATATATATATATATATATATATATATATATACATATATATATATATATATATATATATATATATATATATATATATATATATACATATATATATATATATAAATATATATATATATATATATATATGTATATCTATATCTATATATATATATATATATATATATATATATATATATATATATATATATATATATATATATATATATATATATATATATATATATAGCCAATTAACCGCCAATTAACGTACAACTATATTCTACCCACTTCAAGACTCCGCTCCAATATAGAAACATCAAGAAATATGGGCCACTAGGCCTTCTGCAGTTCTATTGGGACCCGACTTCTACTTCTACAAATCTATACCCCGTTTTCCATGATCTGTGTTTCACCCCACTAATGTATTACATCTCCTCACCCAAATATATATATATATATATATATACATATATATATATATATATATATATATATATATATATATATATATATATATATACATATATATATATATATATATATATATATATATATATATATATATATATATATATATATATATATATATATATATATATATATATGTATATATATATATATATATATATATATATATATATATATATATATATATATATATATATATATATATATATATATATATATGACAGTGTCAAACCATGTAGGAAAATGTCTCCACGGAGGAGAAGGAGACGCCTTCTGAAGATGTATTAATATACAAAAGTACTTAAGGAAATTCCTATTTCAATTCTCCTCCGTGGTATGACACTGTCACATTTTTAATCACGAGTTTATTTTCGTGATTTACACACACACACACACACACACACACACACACACCACACACACACACACACACACACACACACACACACACACACACACACACACACGTGTGTGAAAAACGTGGGAGAATTCAAAATTGTATTCCTCCAGAGAGACTTGACGGGGGAGGAGAGAGCCGTGGCGGCAGAAGCAAGGAAGAGGCCCAGGGCGAGAAGGGAAAACCAGGAAGTCACAGCTCCCAACACAACACCCCCAGAGGCGAGGGGGGGGGGGAACCCACAACCAGCTGCCTAGTAACACCAGAGGGGAGGACAACCCCGCCACCCTCCTCTGTATAGAAAACCCCCCTACCCCAAACCCTCCCTGCCCCCACTCAAATGTTCAGCCAAATTTCCCTCCTGCCACACCCAATCCCCACCCTTCTACCCCTCCCCTCCTCCCACCGAGTTCCCCCTCCCCCCTTTCCTTCCTGTTCTCCCTCCCCTTTCACCCCATACCCTCCCTGTCCCTCTCCCTTCACTGGATCCCCCGCCCATCATCCCAATATCCTCTGAGACCCTGTTATCAACCTCACAGGTCCTCATACCCATGAAACAGCTTCCCCCACCAGCAGAACACTCACCAAGGAGGAGATTTGAGAAGGGACAGAAGAAAGTGAGCCTCAAAGCAATGTACACTAACATAGATGGAATTACAAATAAAGAAAATGAGCTTGGAGAACGGGTACTAGAGGGAAACCCAGACATAATAGCACTCACAGAAACAAAGCTAACGAAAACGATAACAAATGCAGCATTTCCACAGGACTATTATGTTATGAGGAAAGAGAGGGAAGGAAGAGGTGGTGGTGGTGTAGCTATGCTGGTAAGAAAAGGCTGGGATTTTGAGGAGATGGTTATTCAGGGCTGTGAAGGTTTCAGTGACTACATAGCAAGTACCATAACAACTGGAGGGAAAAAAATTATAGTCGTAGACATATATAATCCACCACTAAATGACAGAAGACCAGACAGGAATATGATAGAAACTACATGGCCACCATTAACACAATAGAAAGAGCAGCTTCTGTTGCTAACTAGAATGGATCTGGACTACTAATTATGGGAGACTTCAACCATGGAAAGATAGATTGGGAGAACAGAGACCCACATGGAGGAACAGAAACATGGAGAACTAAGCTGCTGGACGTGGCAACAAGAAACTTTCTAAGCCAGCACATCAAGGAACCAACAAGAATGAGAGGGGAAGATGAACCAGCAATGCTTGATTTGATATTTACCCTAAATGAGTGGGATATAAGGGAAGTTAAGATGGAAGCGCCCTTGGGAATGAGTGATCACACTGTATTGATCTTTGAGTACGTGGTAGAGCTAGGAATGCTCTACCCAAAAAATGAGGTGATTTGATAAAATACTATGCCCAAGATTACCATCCGAGTGCCGGCGGGGAAGTGGTTCATATAGCCTCGGCTATCACTTCCTTTTGTCCGGTCGTGATGGTCAAGTGGTTTAAGGCGTCTCTGTACATACCAGTTGCGTTGCTCCTGGGAGTATGGGTTCGAGTCACTTCTGGGGTGTGAGTTTTCAGTTGTATCTAGTCCTGAGGACCATTCAGGCTTGTTTATATATATATATATATATATATATATATATATATATATATATATATATATATATATATATATATATATATATATATATATATATATATATATATATATATATATATATATATTGGTGTATACTGGAAGCCGGTTTTCTTTTAAACATGTCTCATTGAATATGACCACATATTCAGTATTTACTATCTACTGATTTAGGGTTTCTATCCCTCTAACTATTTTCCTAGCATCAGGGCTTAGCTGAAAGAGATGTTCTCCAAAACTCATTTTCATTATTTCCAGGTGAAGAAAAAAGTGAATTACTTTAGAATGTATTACACTTATTTATACAATTTGCCCAACGTTTCGAACCTCCATGGTTTATTCTCAAGTGAAAAGAAATTGATTGATTGATTGATAAAGATTAAGCCACCCAAGAGGTGGCACGGGCACGAATAGCCCGTAAGTGGTACAATTTTTTTTCCGTAATTCTTTTCATTATTCTGAGGTTGCATTTAATCATCAAGCTGTTATCGCGGGGGAGGATACTGCTTCACAGTTTTTATGAGGGTGTCCAACTGCTGGACACCTTTGTTGACCAGGAGAGTGGCTCTGTTGATGGCTTCAGAGTGGCCACTGCAAGATTCAGGAACTCTTAAAGCTCTTCTAAGGTCGTTGGTTGCTTCACATTCCAGAAGATAGTGAAGTAATGGCTTTTCTGTGACAATTTGGCAGAAGATGCACTCTCTCTGTCGGGGTTCACCAATCTCCCAGTTGCATCTGTAACCTAGACGTAGTCCATATAACCTAACTGCTATTTCCCTGTGGATTCCTTTTGGGATATTTAACCTTTCTAATTTGGTTGCCTGAAGATACCATGTTGCAGAGGGCGAACCTTCAGCTATTCTCTGGTGTAGGTAGGCTTTGTTGAGGTGTGAGAGTTTTTTGGTGATGATGTTTTTTATGTTCTCTAGGCTGGGTTGAATTGTTTTATCTATCACTGGATGATGAGTTGCCAGTTTAGCAATTTCATCAGCTTTCTCATTTAATGGGATTCCAATATGGGATGGGATCCAGTTCAAGGTTATGGTGAGTCCTTTGCCTTTAGCGACTGTTCCAAGATACAAAATGGTGGTAATTATTTCCACGTTATCTTTCCAGTGTTTTTGTCCTAGTATTTGAAGTGCAGCTTTTGAGTCTGTGTGTATGATTGCATTTTGAGTGTTTTTTGTGCAATCACATATGCGAATGCCTGTTGTATGGCAAACAGCTCAGTTTGGGTTGATGATACTAGTTCTCCCAGTCTCCAATATGCCTGTATGCTGGCCGTGCAAAGAGCAGCGCCAGCACTCTCATATTCTGTGTCCACCGATCCGTCTGTGAAGATGTGGGTGGCTCCTGCTACTGCTATGCTATACATTTGCTCTTCTATTATGCGCCTTAGGATTGTCGGATCATAGGCAGCCTTTTTCATTGGGAGACTTTCTATTACTATTTTGAAAGTAGGCTCTTCCCACGGTGCAGAAGGAGTGTAATTTGGGTGTGAATGATCACCCTCTCTATCGAGAATCATGCTTTTTAAAATGTAGTCTGTTTAGGACCTTTCCTGCTCTTGCAGCCCAAGAGTTTCCATTGTTTTGGCCTAGTCCAACCACCAAGGCCTGCCGTACTGGGATTGGGTCAGAAGAAATAATTATCTTACTGATAATTGTAGCTGTCCTTTGAGATATTCTTTCCTGTAGAGAGGGCAAACCCATCTCCAGTCTAAGAGTTTCAAGCCTGGTCCACATGTGGGCTCCCAGTGCGGCTCGCATAGCATTGTTTTGGGCAACTTCAAGCTTTTTCCACTGTTGGTGTGATAGATTTGTGAGTGCAGGTGCTGCATAATCGATCACTGATCTGACTGCCTGTACATAGTATGTGCGAAGGACTTGCAGATTGGCTCCTCCAGAGAGGGAGGTTAGCGACCTGAGGATTGCCGTCCTGGCCGCAGTTCGCTCTCTCAAGTAAGTGACCTCAGCATTAAAATTTATGTGTGTGTCCAGGATTATTCCTAGGTACTGATAGGTGTCCACCCATTCGATTGGTTGACCCTGTATTGTGAGTTGGATGTTTTACTTCGCTATTTTTATGGGCATGGCTTTTGACTTTGAGGGGTTGAGTTTGATCCCAATCTGTTTTGCCTCTTTACTGGTGCAGTCTAAACATTTGGGTGCAAGGCGCGCCGCATTCCTTCCTTTTATGATGATGACAAAGTCGTCCGCGTAGTTTAGGAGCCTGCAGTGATGTGGAAGTTTCAACCTCATTATTCTTTCCATTAAACAGTTGAAGAGAAGAGGGCTGAGAATACCTCATTGCGGTGTACCATTTTCATGTCTTTTGTACTCAGAGACTGTGCCATGAAGTTTTACTCTTGCTTCTCTGTTTATGAGACAGTTTTTGGTCCAGGAGAGCAGGTTGCCTGTGACCTCTTTGTCAATGAGACAGCAGAGAATAGCTGGGGCGCTAGCCAGTTCAAAGGCTTTTTCGAGGTCCAGGAATATCAGCATTCCTGGTCTGTCATTCAAGTGGGCTAACAGAGTTGTAATACATTCCACTGTGCCAACCCTTCTTCTATAGGCATACATATCATGGTGCAGTTTAGGCATTTTCCACTCCAGTCTGTTGAGTGCCATTCTGTCAATCAATTTCTTTCTTTATTATGCACCCCATACCCATCCCGTGGGCGGTGGTGTAAAGGATACAGAGGCACATAATCGGTTCAGGAACTGAACCCTCTAGTTCGTTTAGCTAAGCAAATAACAATGTTTGACGCTAGTTACAAAATTATCAATGTTGTATACACATGTACACACCCTCATACATACATGTATATATATATATACGTATACACATATACATACACATACATATCTAATCACCCACACAAATACACACATCAAGAATCTTTGTGTCACAAGTGACACAAAGAGGTGTCACAAGTGACACTACAAGAGGCTCACAACAGTCACTATACAAGGCACTTTACATCTATAGTGAGTCACACAGTTACTAGTCTTGCTGCACACCCACCCAACTGGGCGGCAGCTTTACAGTCATGTGCATGCATTACCGACAGTATGCAAATTTTGGATACTTCGCTAAAATTTTGGGCAGCACATCATTGTGAATGAAGTACTTACACATTTCTTTGGATACTTACACACACGTAGTACTTACACACGTTCGCTGCCATTCTGTCAGCCATCTTGGCTGCACAGCTTTGGAGAGAGATGGGCCTGGGATTAGCTGGATCTTTGGGTTTTGGGATCGGTACTATGTCTGCTCTATTCCAAGCTGAAGGTCTAGTTTGAGAAGTCCAGGCTAAATTAATTAACCTAAGGTATGCAGCATCTCCCTCTGGGCCGAGGTTTCTAATCATTTTATAGGTTATTTTGTCGGCTCCAGGGGATGTATCCTTGGAGTTTTTAGCCCGATTGAGCTCATCCAGTGTGAAGGGGGCATTAGTGTCAGAGACTTCTTCACATGCTGTAAGGATTCTGTGCCACCTTTCTTCCTCTAGTCCGGTCTTTACTGCTAATACATCTGGTGGAAGTTGATTGCTGGCTGCTCTCTTTGCAAACTTGGTTGCCAGTACTTCGGCTTCCTGTTGAGGATCCTTGGAGTGTGGGGCTTTAGGTGTTTTATTCCCTTTGGCCCGGTGGATTTGCTGCCACATCTCTCCAAGAGAGATGTGTTCATTCAGGTGTGAACACCATTCCAGCCACTTTGGTTCTTTTATTAGTCTGGTCTCTCGATGTACATGTTCCTTGACCTCACAAAGTAAGGACCTGTTGCGGTCACTCGGATGCTTTTTGTATAGCTTTCTTGTTCTGTTGAGTCTATGGTTGAGTTCTTTGACACGTTCGCAATAGTACCAATGATCTTTATGGTGTCCGGTGGACTGTTTTTTCAGTGGGATTGAGTGGTTGGCTGCACTTTGAAACGCTTTGACAAATTCTTGTTCTGCCTGATTAATGTCTCCGGGAATATCAAAATTTCTATGCCACTCCAGGCTTCAGATGGAGGCGGAGGTGGAGTGGGTAGGTCTAACTTAAGATCAATTTGGACCCCATAGTGGTCGCTTGTGAGTGTGGGCTCAACTGACCATGTCGCTACATCTCTTAGGGAGGCTGAAACGAAGGTTTGGTCTAATCTGCCTCCTTGGATGTGGGTAGGTTCATTCTTGTTTAGGATTTGTATTTCTGGAAGCTGGTCTAGTAGATGTGCAATGTGAATGCCGGCTTCGTTTGTTGTGTTCGAGCCCAGTGCCAATCGATGATGGGCATTAAAATCTCCACAAATGATTGTGTTTG
The DNA here is from genome assembly GCA_020271785.1 of Procambarus virginalis. Classification (NCBI taxonomy): domain Eukaryota; kingdom Metazoa; phylum Arthropoda; class Malacostraca; order Decapoda; family Cambaridae; genus Procambarus; species Procambarus virginalis. The sequence continues at coordinate 153,572 of WNGS01009143.1, forward strand.
TTGTTGTCGCGTGTCCAAATAACACAGAGAGATCCATTTCGGCATGTGGAGACTTGTACACATTAAACACTTCAAGTGTGTCGTGTCTTAGCTCAATGGTTACTCCCATTACCTGTCTCCCTGCTCCACAATCAGGTGGGCTGGTTATGGACTTGGAGATCAGGTCACATTTTACATAGATTGCACATCCCCTAGATTGCCCGTTGATCCATGGAAGGAAGAAGCCTCGATAGCCTGAGATTTTAGGTTCTAATCCGGCTCGAAGCAAGCTCTCCTGTAGTATCAGGATGTCTATGCCCTTGGTTACTGCTATGCATTGCAAGTGTTTCAATTTAGTGCGCAGTCCTTGCGCATTCCATTGCAGGATCTTTAGACCTCTAGGTTCTTGGAATTTGCTGATAATTCCGTGGTATCCATGGAGTCTGATGAACACGCCATGGAAGTTGCAATTGGTGTATAGGTTCTTAATGGACCTGAAATTGACTCATCAATGTCGCTTTCCGACGAGCTAGACTCTATCTGTTTTTTAGGGGGGTGTCTCCTGGCCTGCTGTCTTGAAGGTGAAGATATTACATTTTCGAATCTCTTGAGCTTGTGCTCAATTGTCTTCCGAGTCTCTGTGGTTTGCTTGATTCCATGTGATGACAGCTCGGTGACCAAAGTTTTGAGCATTGGCCAGAGAGTGTCTAGTTCTGTAGGAGCACTATTTAATGCTGTGCAGGTTTGGGGCCTAGTAGCTTTTAGACCCTTCTCAGTGGTAACTTTGACACTGGAATTGTTTCTCCTATTTGCCCCAGTGTGCTTACTGGATGAAATGGGAGGGCGACTGCTTTGAACATGATTCTTGTGTCCTCCATCTTTCTTTTTGTCCTGTACGGGGGTCTTCACACCCTTCACCATGGCCGATGGTGAAGGGTAGTGTGCCCCCTCTTCCTGAATGGGTAGACCCCAAGCGGTTTTAGTGGGCAGGGGAGCTGGTATTAGTTTTGGTGGGGGCTTCGGCTCTGCTGTAGGCGTGGTGGGGTTTGTTTGAAGCCTTTTGAGCCTTTTAGGGCATTTCAAGTTCCAGGCGTGATGTGCCTGGAGCAATTTGGGCACTTTGCCTGAACAGGGTGGTTTGCCTTGTGTTTATCAATGCATATTTTTGTGTCATAGGGCTGGCTGCAGACTCCGCACCTCACTGGGCGTTGGCAGCCATCTTTGTGATGCCCAAATCTCTGACATCTGAAGCATCTTAGGGGCTCTGGGGTGTATGGCCTGTGTTGGAACACGCCCCAGATTCCAAGGTCAAGTTTCTCCGGGATCCGTCCTCTAACTGTGAGAAGGACTTGTCGGGTTTCCTGTTTTGTGGTTCTTACTTGGCATCTCTCTGCTGACACCACATAGTTCAGCTTTTTGAGATGGTCAAGGGCCATATGCAAGGGATAGTGGAGGACAATGATTTTTCGTATTTTATCCTCAGGTTTCAGTTCCTCACATTTTGTGTAATTTTTCAGAATCGTAGTGGCCGTCTCGTCTTTATGCCTCAGAATGTATTCACCTCTGAGATTAGGTTTTGCTCTGATCTGGAGCTGGGGGTACTCTTTTTCGAGGTCTACTACAGTGGCGTAGGAAGACTTACCTTCCGTGTGCTGCACTTTGAAGATTGGCAGTGGAGATTTAGTCTGAGGAGCTGGAAGAGCTGGAGAAGCTGGAGTGATTATAGGGCGATGGGTCGTCATGGAGTGGCTTGTCCTGTTAGCCTTATTCACGTGATGCCACTCGCCGTCACTTTCAGAACTTGTATCCAGTATAGATGGCCGTTTCCTGCACTGAGCAGCATTGCTGGATCGATTATAATTCAATTGGAATTCCATGATGAAATTCAAATGATCACTTGTGGAGTGGTCTGGTGAGTGAAGGTGATGCTCTGCGCTACTGGAGACAAAGTCAGCTTGGAGTTGGCTCACTGGGTGAACTCAAAAAGAAATTACAGAACTCGTTGATTTATAGCCGTACGGGGTCAGGTGATAAGACAAATACAATAAAGGTAAAAACAAGGGGGGATACATTGGGGATAAATAGGGGACGAAGCACATAATAACATAAAAATTAAGGTAACAGCAGAAGGCCTATTAGCACATACGAGGCAGCTCCTATCCCAAAGATTAATCAGGTGTAATTGACCTGTTATTTTGAACAGTGTCTTTTGTGTTGGCATCGTTATGTTCTGCTCTTGTCCTTACTCGCTGCGATAAATAAATCCGAGTGTCCGATTTGCCTTATTACGAACATTAATGCATTGATCCTTTTGTTTTAAATTCTTACTAATCATAACTCCCAGATCCCTTTCGCAATCAGACTTCGCAATCTCAACACCATCTAGCTCATATCTTGTAACTCTATCATCGTTACCTAGCCTTAGAACTTTACATTTATCACCATTAAACTGCATCTGCCAATCCTTTGACCATTTCAAAACCCTATCTAGATCAACTTGAAGTGATAGTGAGTCCTCCTCCGAATTAATTTCCCTACCGATTTTCGTATCATCGGCAAATTTGCAAATGTTGCTACTCAAACCTGAATCTAAATCATTTATATATATTATAAGCAACAGAGGTCCCAAGACAGAGCCTTGAGGCACTCCACTTACAACATTTTCCCACACTGACTTGACTCCATTTATACTAACTCTCTGTTTCCTTTGGTATAGCCATGCCCTAATCCAGCTTAATATAGCACCCCCAATACCATGAGCCTCTATCTTTTTAATCAGTCTTTCATGTGGCACTGTATCAAAAGCTTTGCTAAAGTCAAGGTACACAACATCACAATCCTTACCACTATCAACTGCCTCAACTATGCTAGAATAAAAAGATAACAAATTTGTTAAACATGAACGGCCATTTATAAAACCATGTTGCGACAAATAATTGAAGCACTCCCTATCAATGAACACTCCCTGGCTGGCAATGATTTGACCTATCCCTATAAAAACTCCTATCAACTATACCTTTATAGACCAGCTGGATGTTCGTGCTGTCTGGAGGCTGATGATGGGAGACCACCTTGCCCAAGTCGCTCTTGAAACCACAATGATCCTCCCTTGCTCTGCTCCACACAGAAACCAGAGCAGTGTATTGTTGTGCTAAGTATCTAAGTTACTTGCCAGGCTTAAGTTTAACAATTACCCTCTGTTGCACTGAATGATCCAGATTGGTTGAATTATTTACTGAAGGTAAATTACACAAGCATCTTAAGGAAGAGCTATTCCCAATTACAAAATAGCTATTTGACCTTTGAGAAAGTAGAGGACATGGAAACTGGTGACCTGTGACCGCCAGGTCACTCCGCTATAAAGAGTAGTCCTGGCTCGTGATGTCACTGATGGTGACAAACTCATTCTTCTAATAAATAAAATACTCTTGATATTATAAACAGTAATACTATACAATACAATTCGAATGCAAAATGAATGAAGGCTAATTTCTCTAAATAAGTGAATACTATAGAATGATTCATTATACGAAACTATGAACAAAGACGCCAGCAATTTTGTGACTCAGACTTGCTAATCCCCAGTGGAATGCACGTTGCTGGGGTCACCACGTGGGTCCAGCTTCCCATTCTCCCTTGTAGATAAAACATTCTGGATAATTCTTACAACAAATCTAGTTTGTTACAACCCCCCCCCCCACACAAGCACTTAGTAAACCTTGTTAATTTGTTAAAAATAACGAGGTTTAGTATCCAAACCCACAACTCAACTCGTGCCACAAACAAAAGCTAACCTAACTAAGAAAAATTTGACAATCATTAGATTGTCCAACATCATCATAATAAACATGTTCAAATTCATAAATTCCTCAGCTTTCAACTGACAGCAATCCTCCAACATCAGGAAACATATATCCTACCCTTACTGACATAGCTAAATAACATGTCCCTACTCTAACATCAAAGACTAGCTATTAAAATCTCTTGGCTCTTCACTAGCCAAGTTCATGTGTCCTCTAGAGCCGGCCACACCGTGCTCAAACATAAAACATAAGAGTTATATCTTCAGACTGAACTTTCAGTCATCCGGGAGCGTACTACTGAACTCTACCAAGTTCACATCCGTGTACTATCCACTCCCCAATCAATGTCAACCTTGACATGCTAAGGAACACACCTAACGTTTATTACATGTATCTAAAAATATAAAAAAAAATCCTATAACTATATCACAGGTTTCAGCTGACTGTACAGCCAAGTGTCCGCACTCCCTATAAGTGTCAATGTTTATATTGGTCCACCTCTCCTGTGTTCAAACATTCTGAAAAAAATAGCACACAACATAATTTTCCATAACCGTTTGTTCTGGGCTTAAACAATTACACAGGGGATTCGATTTTGATTACTGACCAATTTATAGAGTAAAATTTCCATATATCATTATACCAGAATAATTATTTTAAATCTGTTTTTCAACATTTATAAAGTATTGCGATTCTAAATCTTTTTTTCAACATGTAAACAAAAGTGTCCAGATAGTCTTTACACAGATGTTCAGAGCCAACTTTGTTTTATTTTTTTGTATCAATTGTTCATATTGAGTAATCGAGAAAAAAAATCGATGCTGCTGGACGCTGAATGTAGTCGCTGATGATGTCGATCGATGTCGATCTTGCTTCTTCCCATGTTGCTTGTTTGCAGAACAGGTGAATCTCGTCTTCCATCATTGCTCACGTCATCTCAGGCGTTTCTTGATGTCACCAGGTTACTAAGCCTTAAACACCAACTGTGTATACCCTCGTACCACCGACTTTAGGCCAAAGGAGACAATTTTGCGACCTTCTATTGGCGAGTCCCGGAACTCTGTAGGGAAACCGTGCCTGTCACCTGTGACCGCCTTAGTTCCGCGTTCCTGTTGCTTCAGATGATGTAATCATTAATCTTCCGGCGAAACTCTTGAGTAATGCTACTTGCTTTCCAGTTTCTTGACCTCTCCTCCAACACTGCTGGCATGGCTGCAGTCTTGATGACGCAGCAGGTGGGTAGTGGTGATCTCGAGACAGCTACCCCGGTGTTGTACTCACCTAGTTGTGCTTGCGGGGGTTGAGCTCTGGCTCTTTGGTCCCGCCTCTCAACCGTCAATCAACAGGTGTACAGGTTCCTGAGCCCATTGGGCTCTATCATATCTACACTTGAAACTGTGTATGGAGTCAGCCTCCACCACATTACTTCCTAATGCATTCCATTTTTCAACCACTCTGACACTAAAAAAGCCCTTCTAATATCTCTGTGGCTCATTTGGGCACTCAGTTTCCACCTGCGTCCCCTAGTGCGTGTGTCCCTTGTGTTAAATAGCCTGTCTTTATCAACCCTGTCGATTCCCTTGAGAATCTTGAATGTGGTGATCATGTCCCCCCTAACTCTTCTGTCTTCCAACGAAGTGAGGTTTAATTCCTGTAGTCTCTCCTCGTAGCTCATACCTCTCAGCTCGGGTACTAGTCTGGTGGCAAACCTTTGAACCTTTTCCAGTTTAGTCTTATGCTTGACTAGATATGGACTCCACGCTGGAGCCGCATACTCCAGGATTGGTCTGACATATGTGGTATATAATGTTCTGAAAGATTCCTTACACAAGTTTCTAAAGGCCGTTCTTATGTTAGCCAACCTGGCATATGCTGCTGATGTTATCCTCTTGATATGAGCTTCAGGGAACAGGTCCGGCGTGATATCAACCCCCAGGTCTTTCTCTCTGACTCTTGAAGTATTTCATCTCCCAAATGATACTTTGTATCTCTGGTCTCCTGCTTCCTACCCCTATTTTCATTACATTACATTTGCTTGGGTTAAACTCTAACAGCCATTTCTTCGACCATTCCTGCAGCTTGTCCAGGTCTTCTTGAAGCCTCAAGCTGTCCTCCTCTGTCTTAATCCTTCTCATAATTTTGGCGTCGTCAGCAAACATTGAGAGGAATGAGTCTATACCTTCTGGGAGATCATTTACGTATATCAGAAACAGGATAGGTCCAAGCACAGAGCCCTGTGGGACTCCACTGGTGATTTCACGCCATTCTGAGGTCTCACCCCTCACTGTAACTCTCTGCTTTCTATTGCTTAGGTACTCCCTTATCCACTGGAGAGCCCTACCAGTTACTCCTGCCTGTTTCTCCAGCTTATGCATCAACCTTTTATGGGGTACTGTGTCAAAGGCTTTCCGACAGTCCAAAAAAATGCAGTCCGCCCATCCTTCTCTTTCTTGCTTAATCTTTGTCACCTGATCGTAGATTTCTATCAAGCCTGTAAGGCAAGATTTACCCTCCCTGAACCGATGTTGATGGGTTGTCACGAAGTCTCTTCTCTCCAGATGTGTTACTAGGTTTTTTCTCACAATCTTCTCCATCACCTTGCATGGTATACAAGTTAAGGACACTGGCCTGTAGTTCAGTGCCTCTTGTCTGTCACTCTTTTTGTATATTGATACTACATTAGCAGTCTTCCATATTTCTGGTAGGTCTCCCATTTCCAGTGACCTACTATACACTATGGAGAGTGGCAAGCAAAGTGCTCCTGCACACTCTTTCAATACCCATGGTGAGATTCCGTCCGGCCCAACAGCCTTTCTCACATCCAGCTCCAATAGGTGCTTCTTGACCTCATCTCTTGTAATTTCGAACCTATCCAAGGTCACCTGATTTGCTGCCACCTCTCCCAGCGCCGTGACCTCTCCCTGTTTTATTGTAAAGACCTCCTGGAACCTTTTATTGAGTTCTTCACACACCTCTTTGTCATTCTCTGTGTACCTGTCCTCGCCCACCCTAAGTTTCATCACCTGTTCCTTAACTGTTGTCTTCCTCTTGATGTGATTGTGTAGTTGCTTTGGTTCGGTCTTGGCTTTATTAGCTATATCATTTTTATACCTTTTCTCAGCTGCTCTTCTCACACTGACATACTCGTTCCTGGTTCTCTGGTATCTCTCTCTACTTTCTGGTGTTCTGTTATTACGGAAGTTCCTCCATGCCCTTTTGTTCAGCTCCTTTGCTTTCATATATTCCCTATTAAACCACGGATTCTTCCTTTGCTTCTCTGTTTTTTCTTGTCGGGCTGGGACAAACCTGCTTACAACCTCCTGACATTTTTGTGTGACATAGTCCATCATGTCTTGTACGGACTTGGTTCCGAGTTCTGTGTCCCAATGTATATCCCATAGGAATTTATTCATCTCCTCATAGTTTCCCTTTCGGTACGCCAGCCCTTTGGTTCCCAGTTCTTTTTTGGGGTTGATAATTCCTAGCTCAACCAGGTACTCAGAGCTCAATACACTATGATCACTCATTCCCAATAGGGCTTTCAACTTAACTTCCCTTATATCCGACTCATTTAGGGTAAATATCAGATCAAGCAAGGCTGGTTCATCCCCTCCTCTCATTCTTGTCGGTCCCTTGACGTGTTGACTTAGAAAGTTTCTTGTTGCCACATCCAGCAGCTTAGCTCTCCATGTATCTGAGCCTCCATGTGGGTCTCTGTTCCCCCGATCTATCTTCCCATGGTTGAAGTCTCCCATGATTAGTAGTCTGTATCCGTTCCTGCTAGCCACAGAAGCTGCTCTCTCTATTATATTGATGGTGGCCAAGTTGTTTCTATCATATTCCTGTCTGGGTCTTCTGTCATTCGGTGGGGGGTTATATATGACTACTGCTATAATTTTCTGTCCTCCAGTTGCTATGGTGCCTGATATGTAGTCACTGAAACCTTCGCAATTCTTAATTACCATCTCTTCGAAACTCCAATCTTCTCTTAGTAGCAAAGCTACACTACCTCCTCCTCTCCCTTCTCTCTCTTTCCTCACTACATAGTAGCCCTGTGGAAACACTGCATTTGTTATGATTTTCGTTAGCTTTGTTTCTGTGAGTGCTATTATGTCTGGGTTTTCTTCTAGTGCCCATTCTCCGAGTTCACTTGTTTTATTTGTAATCCCATCTATGTTAGTGTACATCGCCTTGAAGCTCACTTTCTTCTGTTCATTTTCACGTCCCTTTCTTGGCGAGCATTCTGCTGGTGTGGGAAGCTGTTCTATGGGTGAGAAGATCTGTGAGGTGGTTTGCAAGGTCTCAGAGGATTTTGGGTGGGGGGTGAGGGTTTAAGTGAATGGGGATAGGCAGGGTGTGGGTTAAGGAAATAGTGGGGGGTGACATGGAGGATAAGGGGTGAGGTGGGAGGATGGATAAGGAGGGTATGGGATGAAGGGGAGGGGGGACAGGGGAGAAAGGTGGGAGGGGGAACATGATGGGAATGGGGAAGGGGTGTCAGGGTCAGAATGGGGAGGGGGGGAGGGAAGGTTGGGTGGGGCAGGTAGGGTGAGGGGAAGGGAGGGTTTCTAAGCAGAGGGGGGTGGTGGTGTTGTCCTCCCCTCTGGTGTTGCTGGGATGCTGGTTTTGGGTTCCCCTCTTGTCTGTAGGACTGTTGTGTTGGGGGCTGTGATTTCCTGGTTTGCTCCTCTCTCCCTGCGCTTCCTCCTTGCCTCTGCTGCCCTGGCTCTCTCCTCCTTCGTCCTGTCCCTCTGCCGGAATACTTTTTTGTATCCCTCCACATGCTGCAAACGACTCTTCCTTTCGAGAATATCCTCCTTCTTGGTTTCGTTTGTGAACACCACTTTTACAAGTCGGTTTCTGTCGTAGTTGTACCAGCCCAACCTGAAAACCTTCTCAATGTTTTGAACAGCCCCTTCCATCTGTAATCCCTTCAGTAGCCCATATATTGCCTCTCTATCCTTGCTATTCCATTCTTGCCTGTTGGATCCTTCCTGTTCTTTGATGCCTACAACTACCACTGATCTTTTTCTCTCCAGCAGTTGAGTGGTGCATCTTGCTGATTTCTGTGACGTAGCTGCCTGCATCGCTACCTCCCTCACTGTGTCCATTGCTTCCGAGCTCTTTTTCAGTCGTTCCGCAAATGTTTCAGGTACAGAGACATTTCCTTCCAATGTAACATTCCCACCTTCCCTTTGGATGATAATCTGATCTTTGGTCTCTTTATTTTTCTCTGTGAGGGATTTGATCTCCTCCATTGCTGATGTCAGCTCACTTTGCAGATTGTTAAT
>WNGS01009143.1:164701-181563 GCA_020271785.1 Procambarus virginalis
CACACACACACACACACATTAATTGCCAGGAATGAATATGTCAGGATGAGAAGAGAGGCGGAAAGACAATACGAAAACGACATCGCAAGCAAGGCAAAGACTCAGCCTAAATTGCTGCATAGCCACATCAGGAGAAAAACAACAGTAAAGGAACAGGTTATGAAATTAAGGATAGGGGCAGAAGGATTCACTACAAGCGACAAGGAAGTATGTGAGGAACTGAATAAGAAATTCAAGAGGTCTTCACCCTAGAACAAGGAGAAATCCCAGAGTTAAGAGAGGGGATAGCTAACCAGGAACCACTGGAAGAGTTTGAGATTACAAGCGGGGAAGTAAGAAAGTGTTTACTAGAGTTGGATGTGACAAAGGCTATAGGCCCAGATGGAATCTCTCCTTGGATACTTAAGGAAGGAGCAGAAGAACTGTGCCTACCACTCTCCATAGTGTATAACAAATCTCTGGCAACAGGGGAACTGCCAGAAATTTGGAAAGCAGCTAATGTAGTCCCGATATACAAGAAAGGGGATAGACAGGAGGCACTGAATTACAGGCCAGTGTCCCTAACCTGCATACCATGCAAGCTGATGGAGAAGATTGTGCGAAGAAAGCTAGTGGAACACCTGGAGCGAAGGAACTTTGTAACACAGCATCAACATGGGTTCAGGGATGGCAAGTCCTGCCTCACAGGGAAGGGTGGGCAGACTGCATATTTTTGGATTGTCAGAAAGCCTTTGATACAGTGCCACACAAGAGGCTAGTGAAAAAGCTGGAGATGCAGGCTGGAGTGAAAGGGAAGGTACTCCGTTGGATACAGGAGTACCTAACCAACAGGAGACAAAGAGTCAGTGTGAGGGGTGAGGTCTCAGATTGGCGAGACGTTACGAGTGGAGTCCCGCAGGGGTCAGTCCTTGGACCTATACTGTTTCTGATATATGTAAATGATCTCCCAGAGGGTATAGAATCGTTTCTCTCAATGTTTGCCGATGATGCAAAAATTATGAGGAGGATTGAAACTGAGGACGATAGTAGGAGGCTACAAGACGACCTAGACAGACTGAGTGAATGGTCCAACAAATGGCTGTTGAAGTTCAACCCGAGTAAATGCAAAGTAATGAAACTAGGCAGTGGAAACAGGAGGCCAGACACAGGATACAGAATAGGAGATGAAGTACTTAATGAAACGGACAGAGAGAAAGATCTAGGAGTTGATATCACACCAAACCTGTCTCCTGAAGCCCACATAAAAAGGATAACATCTGCGGCATATGCGAGGCTGGCTAACATCAGAACAGCGTTCAGGAACCTGTGTAAGGAATCATTCAGAATATTGTACACCACATATGTAAGACCAATCCTGGAGTATGCAGCCCCAGCATGGAGCCCGTACCTTGTCAAGCACAAGACGAAGCTGGAAAAGGTCCAAAGGTATGCCACTAGACTAGTCCCAGAACTAAGAGGCATGAGTTACGAGGAAAGGCTGCGGGAAATGCACCTTACGACACTGGAAGACAGAAGAGTAAGGGGAGATATGATCACAACCTACAAAATCCTCAGAGGAATCGACCGGGTAGACAAGGACAAACTATTCAACACTGGGGGGACGCGAACAAGGGGACACAAGTGGAAACTGAGTACCCACATGAGCCACAGGGACGTTAGAAGGAACTTTTTCAGTGTCAGAGTAGTTAACGGATGGAATGCTTTAGGCAGTGATGTGGTGGAGGCTGACTCCATACACAGTTTCAAGTGTAGATATGATAGAGCCCAGTAGGCTCAGTAACCTGTACACCAGTTGATTGACAGTTGAGAGGCGGGACCAAAGAGCCAAAGCTCAACCCCCGCAAGCACAATTTGGTGAATACAGACACAGACTCACTTACAAAAAATAGGCTAGCTTTCCGAAAGGTAAACTATAAGAAAATATGAAAATTCTTATCAGATATATCATGGGAAACCGAGCTTAGAGAAAAAACAGCCCAGACATGATGGACTATTCCACGCAGAAGTGTAAGGTGGCAGCAGACAAGTTTGTCACAATCCAAAAAAGAAAAAAAAATACAAATGAGGAATCCATGGTTTAATCAGAGATGTAAGCTAATTAATAATAGCTCATCATAATAATAGTTGTTGTATTTAATAATTATCACTCTTCCTTCTACTTGGTCTTGAAGGAGGGCGGCCTCGGGTGAAAAGGGGCTGTGACGATCCTTGTCTGGAACCCGTAGGTGCGGGACAGGGACGTCCACCTCCCGAGGGCCGTGCGGCCTGGGCTCTGCTTCAGGAGGCTGGGGTCGTTCATACTCTTGATGGGGTGGTTCTTCTCCGGCCCCAACCACGGCGGCTCCGGGTTGGTGGTCCCTGTGCCCTTCTTCATCACCTTCGAGGTCAACCCCGGAACTCACAGTTCCTGCGACGGCGCTGGAACCAATCGTATTGGCGTATGCCTTTCCGTTGGAGACTTTCAGCGCCGTGGAGAGGGGGGACCTGCTGCCTGGGTAACAGCTTCTCCCCCGAATCAACCTACCCTGGCTTTGCGCCCTGGTGAGGCCACTCCAGACCGACAACCAGAGCGCAACTCCATAGTCTCCTGAGACTGATGGATGCCTCCTATCCTAAGCTGGCACAGCAACTAAGTACAAGGGCAATGAGAAACTATAGAAATAACAGAACACTAGAAAGCAAAGAAAGATACCAGAGGGCCAGGAATGAATACGTCAAGATCATAAGAGAGGCAGAAAGACAATAAGAAAATGACAGCAAGGAAGGCAAAAATTCAACCTAAACTGCTGCACAGCCTCATCAGGAGAAAAGATACAGTGAAGGAACATGTAATGAAACTAAGGATAGGGGCAGATAGATTCACTATAAACAACAAGGAAGTGTGCAAGGAATTCAATTAGAAATTCCAGAAGGTCTTCACGTTTGAACAATGAGAAGAACCAGAGATAAGAGAAAGGGAATACCTAACCAGGTATATCTGGAGGAGTTTGAGATTACCAGTTGGGGGAGGGGGGGGGGTAGGAAGCAATTGCTAGAGCTGGATGTAACAAAGTGTGGCCCGGATGGAATCTCACAATAAAAACTAAAGAAGGGAGCAGGAGTAATGTGCCTGCCACTCTCAATGGTGTATAACAAATTACTGGTAAAAGCGAAATTGCCCAAAATTTGGAAGATGGATAATGTAGTTCCCAACAAGCAAGAAGGCAGACAGACAGGAGGCACTGAACAAACAACCAGTTTGCCTAACTTGCATACCATGCAAGGTGATGGAGAAGATTGTGTGAATAAAACTAGTAGCACATCTGGAGCGAAAGAGCTTTGTAACGCATCATCAGCATGGGTTCAGGGATGCCAAGTCTTCCCTTCCCTCATTTCTATTATCAGGCAACAAACATCAAGCGACAAAAATTAGGCAAGAATGAGACGGGTGGGCAGACTGCATATTTTTGGATTGCCAGAAAGCCCTTGACACAGTACCTCATAGGAGATTACTGTACAAGATGTAGATGCAATTAGGAGTAAAAGAGAAGGTATCTAAGTAACAGGTAAAAGAGAAGGTACCTAAGCAACAGAAGACAGCGAGTATCTGTGAATGGTGAGGTCTGAGAGAGGCGAGGCGTCACCAGTGGAGTCTCGCAGGGTTCAGTCTTTGGACCTATCCTGTTTCTGATACATGTAAATGATCTCCCAGATGGAATAGACTCGTTCCACGCAATGTTTGCTGAGTATGAAAAAATTCTGAGGAGGATTAAGACCAAGGAAGATGACTACAAGATGACCTAGACGAACTGAAGGAATGGTCCTGCAAATGGCTACTAAAGTTCAACCAAAATAAATGTAAGGCAATGCAACTGGGCTGAGAGAACAGGAGACCAGACACATGATACCGAAAGCGAGACGAAATCCTTCATAAAACGGTTATCTAGGAGTTAATATTATGCTAAACCTGTCTCCTGAAGCCCACATCCATTGAATATCATCATTTGCATATGCGAGGCAGACTAACATCAAAACTGCCTTTAGAAACTTGCGTAAGGAATCATTTAGAACCTAGTATATCACATATGTCAGACCAATCCTGGAGTATGTGGCCCCATGTGATGAACAAGGTGTAGGTAGAGAAGGTTCTGAGGGATGCTGGTAAACTACTCCCAGAATTAAGGAGCATGAGTTACGAGAAAAGGCTGCGTGAATTACTTTTCACCTCGCTAGAAGACTAAGGAGCTCGGGAAGACAAGATCATCACATATAAAATTCTCCGGGGAATTGACAGGGTAGACAAGGATGGATTATTTAACACCGGTGGTACTCACAGAAGGGGACACAGGTTGAAATTGAGTACCCAAATGAGCCACAGAGACTTTTGAAAGAACTTTTTCAGTGTCAGAGAAGGTAATGAATAGAATGCATTAGGAAGTGTTGTGATGGAGTCTGACTTCATATAGGTACAAATGTAGATAAGATAGAACACAATAAGCTCAGGAACCTGTACCCCAGTTGATTAGCAGTTGAGAGGCGGGCCCAAGGAGCCGAAGCTCAACCTCACAAACACAACTAGATGAGTACACACTTACTTTACTTACGTTGCCAGTTGCTGGAAGAAGACAAATTTGGTACCAATTTTCAAGACGAGATGAGGAAGCGGAACTTAACTAAAGACCAGCATCACTGACAAGTCTCCCCCTACAAAGTCCATGAAGGAATAATCAGGTTAAGACTGGTTACATTCTTAACCTCGTCTCCCATTTGTAAAATTAATACGCAAACAGATAGAATACACGACGGCATCGAATACCATTTATCACTTGTGAAACAAACACTGTATACGATGGTGAATCAAAACACATGCGCAATTATAACTAAATAAAAAGGTTACGTTAATTATTAAATGCCAGGAAATTACTAAAATGATCTGGATAAAATGTAATTATTTTGTTATACTTATTTGACACTCGAAGTGGACTGGTAACATAATTATAAAAAGAATTAAAGTAAGAATTTCTTGTCTCTAAATGAAAGACCAACATAAATCTTAGAAAAATATTGATAATTACCGCATTCTTGAACAAAATATACTGAAGTTATACAGTGAATATTATCGTGAAAGGAACTACACCGAATTTATTGTAAATAAGTCAGTTGCAACTGTTTTATTTATCAAAATAATCTAAGTCTCGTTAACCAGCGCCCAATTAATACAACACTTTACGTTACTGAGTTTCTTAACTATTTCTTTCGTAATTCTTAAACACACTAGGACTGAAGACGTTACTAGTACTTTAATACTGTCGCCATGTTTATATCCTCAATAATTATTAAATTCTTAACGGCCGACGCTGGCAATGGCGCTCAGAAATAAATATAAGTATTTATTAATTAAACAAAAATGAATGATAAATTACTTATTTACGTTACTGAATGAACTCAATGTTTACATAGCATACACTGGGTCACCGCCGGTCGCATAGTAGAATACTGAGAAATTAACACTGATAGCCGCGACACTCACAGCTACCGAGTCGCGCTGAATCTTAATTAAAAATTAGTAATTATTTTCCCAAAATTATAAATTAAATACTGACGCGTAGTTGACTTGTTACTTTACCCGAATATACTACTGGCGAGACACTTAGACACTTGATTGAGCACAAACAATTACTGAGCGCTGCCACACTGGCGCTGAGAACCGCTAGAAAAAATCAGTCTCTCTACACTAATTCGCTTAAATGACCAAAAATCGACTTTTGGTCTCTCAAAGTTCTAACTCGGATCACTTTAATCGCACACTTGAATTAACACTGACGACCCGATGATCGTATAGCTAGACACAAACTAGAATTTATTCCCAAAACTGAGATTTTCCAAGTGACTTTGAAAAATGTCATCACAAAAATTTCCACGATTACACTAAGTCTTTCACTGATTCACTTTAATGCATTGCACTTCACTTCACTTGAAAACAGTAAAACCACTCACCTTAGTAATTCTCTCAGAGAAATTAATACTGCACAACATGAAAACAAAAACTCCAGACTTAAAAAATGTAGAAAAAATACTTAGAAAATAATAACACTTATATACGAGAATTACTTAAACAAGGGGGAACACTTAACTAACGAAGGGATACTTAACCTGAAAGGGAACTTAATAATCAGGGAACTCAAAGGGCACGTAAATGAATCTTAATGGATTAATACTGTAGTCTTACTGAACTGAACGGGAGATTCTAGAGCGACTTTACTATTCATAAGATGGAGAACACAGGGGAATTTCGAGCACAGCAAATGAAAAATCACAAGAATGAATAACACAGTCATTAATCAAAGGGAACAGATCACTAAACACAATTACCTTTATATTATTTTATTATTTGAACCCGTATACTTAATCAAAATTGAAACATAGCCTACTCTAAATAACAAAACCTACGAGGCAATGGAATGTAATACCAATGTTACACAACTCAGTGCACAATTACCTTCAATACTGCAGCTTGCCAAAGGATGTTGATTGGCTGCCCACAGGTCATTTGACCTGTACCTCAGTCATGGCCCCAAGACACACTAACTATTCTCTATTAAAACGCTTACCAGTGGGACAGGCTCCACCCCATAGCTCCTAGGCCCAAATTAACTCCACCTATCCCAAGCCTCTTGACAGAAAACTCCGAAAACTGGGAAGACACCAACGACTTTCCTGAGGGACTGCTGGCTGGGCACCCACGTGTAACTTGAGATCACAAGTTTATTGGCCCTGGGGTATTATTTTCAATTCGGCACTGGACAGGAGGACAGGAGAGCGAGGGGAGCAAGTGGCTTCAAGCTGTTTATGACCCCGAGGGTTAGACCGTGACAAAAGACAGGGATGACCCAAAGGGAGGGAAGGCAAGCGAGAGAAGGGAAGGGGAAGAGGAAGGAGAAGAGAAAGGGGGAAGGGGAAAGGGCTATGGTGTGCATATACCATTACGCTATCTGTCATGCCAGCCGAGGTAACTAATAACCATCTCGCTCAGAAGAATATGCACTAGCCAAGGGCAAAATGAAAATTGCTCATGATCAATGTGCAAAGGAACAATTCATAAAGGTTGGAGACACTGTTTTGGTAAAAAAAGAAAAAAGAGTGAAAGCTAGATATGCCATATGATACTGTTATGACCACGCATACACCAGTATGATTATACTGAGATTGATGTATGAGTGTGCTCAAACTATACAGTGATATCTTGGTTGATAGCCTCGTATCACGAATATTGTGTATATAATGTAATCTCATGCTACCGTATATTATTCTTATTTTATGTATTTTCAATGTGTGACATACATTTCAAGTCTATATTAATTCTGTATCAAAGATGTATGACATGTAATTGTGGATATATATATTAGATGTCTAGTTATAGCAGTAGCCTAAAGTCATAGATTTGAAAAACATCCTTGTATGTTTATTGTAAGTAATGCTACATCAATGCTATATAGGTAATATTATGTGGACCATGTTAGGGAGCGTTTAGTTTCCATATGTATTCATCACATGTATACTGAGAAGATTTCATTTTAGTGTTGTACCTAGCATTGTCCCATTGTCAGTACATTATATAAAATTATGGCACTGCGAAACGTTTTCCACTTAGACAATCTTATGATACACATGTTGTATATATTTAATATATTTATTATCTTTGTATGCATATGTATAAACATTGGCGAATGTCATTGAATCCTCCGCCCCCCCTGCCCTTTCCCCCAGTGAAGTACCGGCCTTGCCAATGTTGCTATCTCGTATCCATGCAAATTCTTTGTGTACTTATTTTGTATTTCATGATAATTTCTTTAATGTATTGAATTATTAGTATATATCATTATGTAAGGTTGTGCCTTATACTCTTTACGTTGTTGTATAGTTAATTAGAAGTTCCTGAGTGAGTTTATATTGTAAATGAGTTAGCGAGATTTGAAAGTTGAAGGTCAGTTGACTTATTGGAGTTGGTTACAGTGTCACCTCTCGGCAAGCTTGCCTCAAGACGTCACTATTCTCTGATCCCCTCAGGCGAGCGGACCTGTTAGGGTTTAGTCCGTGATTTGTGACCTTATTTGGGTAGTGTTGTCTGCTAGAGTTATACCCATGTAACTGTATGTATTTATATGGATCATTTTCTGCTGTTGTCCATTATGTATACCAGGTGGTAAGTGATTTTTATGTCTTAGTGAGGTGCTATATTTTGAAGAACTTGTGAAATGAACCAGTCACCGTGGTGCAGTGGTAAGACACTTGCCTGGCGTTCCGCGAGCGTTTTGTCATGGATTCGTATCTTGGCCGGGGAGATTTACTGGGCGCAGATCCTTAACTGTAGCCTCTGTTTAACTCAACAGTAAAATGTGTATTTGGTTGTAAAATCGATTCTTCGCGGCGGGGATCGTATTCCAGGGACCTGCCCGAAACTCTACGCGTATTAGTGGCTGTACAAGAATGTAACAACTCTTGTATATATCTCAAAAAAATGCCAAGGTGCTGTATGTGATATTCCTCTTACCTCATGTGTCATTGGTCATGTGTCACACCACCACCCATATTTGTATTAGCCACATATAGGCACTAGTGTTCCACTGCGCTAGGCAAAGTTCCTGGTGTCAGCTAGTGTTGTTTGATGCAGTTTACAGACCTGTATTTGATTGATCATGCCCAGTTGTTAAGAAGCTGGATATATAGTGTTAGTGTGTGTGATAGTAGTAGAGTGTTTTATTTATTACTGTTGTGGAAAGTTCTTAATGCCGGTAAACTGGAATATTTGTTGCTAGCCTTTTACTCCCCTAGAACCTTGATTGATATGTGGCCAGGCTATGTGTTCCAGTGATGCTGTAAGTTGCTCCCTTAAGATATGTATATGGAAGTCTCATCTCCCTGACCATAACAGATACAAAACCATATAAAGTGATTAGTGTAAAAGGAACTATGGTAACAACTAGTAATAGAGATCATAGTATAACACGTGATATGGACTATTTCAAAGTGATTCCAACTTGTGTAGAAAATGAAGAAGTGCAAAGTCGTACAAACAATAACGAAAAAAATAGTTATAACCCGATAAACAATTTATCATGGGATATTTTTGTATTAAGGACTCTCGTCCTAAACGTCATGTTAAACACCCTACACGATTTGATGATTAATTGTGTTCTCATGTAATGCAAAGTTTTTACTTATTATGCTAAATTAAATTTAATATTGTTTGAATAATACAGATCTCTCATTTAATATTTTGTAACTTTGTAGTACAGTTTCTTTCATTTTTGTTTAACATTGCATTTGTATTTTTAACATTGAAATCCTGTGTGGTAAAGATTAAGTTGTTTCAATTCTTTGTGTGCTTAATTAATGTTAAATGTATGCAACATCCTTTGATATGTTAATACCTTACTTTGTGTCAATAACTTTGCTTTGTGCTACAAGCATGGTAGACATCCTGTATTCATTCTTTTTAAAGAAATCGAGGGATGTCATGTTCATAGAAAACGGGACCATCCGTTTGTATACGCTGCGTTTCACACGCCAGCAGTAGATAAACAATAGAGAGCATACAGGTCGCCCGCCAAACTTGGAAGCTGCTAGTCATCTTTTATAAGTATAAAAGTCAGTAACCAAGCAATGACTTTATATCAACCCTACAACCAAGACTTCCTCAGCAACACACAACACCACATATGCCAACTCATAAAAGTAGCATTTAGACTGGAATTGTATTGATTTGTGTACAACTCTAGCCTAACTCATTCTTCTTAGCCAACCTAGTTAGGTAGGATTACTAGTAGACTAGTATTGTACCAGGCAGTACAAGCTAATCAACATTTAATATTGTGCAAACCCAAATCAGGGTAGGACTTATCATTAATTTAACACGAATTGTGTTACATATCTAACTATAATTTACTGTGTGCATTTTGAGTGCTATAGAGGTGTCACTATCCATACAATGCTGATTATGATGAGCTAAGCCTTGGAGGCTCCTGTAGACACACCAAAGTACTTCGAAAATATTAGCTATTTATTGTTAGGCAGGTAAGCTAACCTCTACGTGAGGTAGGATTAACATACCCTAACTAAGAAATTGGATATTCGGCTATCAACAACCGTACTGGTTCCACGTATATAAATCAGTACCCCAGTTAATTTCATAATCAAATCAAGGCATCAAATAAGCCAAAATCCAAAGGCAGTGCACCAGAAGAAATGTCCAGCAACTGTTTATTATATCTTAGATCATTCAAGAGTCACAAAGGCCATGTAACTCAACAGTTGAATAAGTGTGATCAGCTGGTACAATCAGGTGCCACAGACAAAATATTAGAAAACCACATAGAAGTGGCGAAGCAAAAGTTGCAGAGAACAAACGAGACTGCAGATGACTGCAGATCTCAAAGTCCTCGTGCAACAGAATGCTGAACCTGATAAGCTAGATACCTTCCATGCTGATTTGCTGATTCCATGCAGTTTGAGGAGGGTATCCAAGATCATTTAGACAAATTAACACAATCTCTAGAAAAATTGCAGAGCAAATCAGTTTCTCAAAATACTCTGACCACGAGTGAAACTAATAAACAGGAAACACTCCAGGAAGTTCGTCTTCCCACCATTGATCTTCCTCACTTCCATGGTAAAGATGATGAGAATTTCGAATGCTATTGGAACACATTCGACTCCTTAGTAAACTCAAAAAGTTCATTCAGTAAGCCTAATAAATTTCTCTATTTGCGAAGTACCCTTGAGGGTGAAGGAAAAATAGTAGTCGAACATCTAATTCCTAGTGATGAGGACTACGATACTGCTATTCAGTTACTAGAAGATAATCACAGCAATAAAGAAATTGCTAATGCTAATCTTTATTATAAGTTAAAAGCTATACCTACACCAGATACAGTACCTCAAGCTCTACACGAATTTAGGCTCCAGGTAGTCTCTAAAGCTCTGGGTGTCAAAGCAGACGTACCTAAAGCAGAGTGGGTATTGAAATTAGAAATAATGAGTAAGTTTCCTAAGGAGATTCTTGCATCTATCTGTTCTCATTATAGAACAGATATCCTATCCCTAGATGAGATTTTCGAAGGTTGTTTATTGTGTTGTTATAGATTCAGCTACTCGGAACAAGTTCCAAGTAGCACGGGCTATGGTGAGCCCGTAACTTACCTGGCACAGGAGTGGGGCAAGAAGCACGGGCTATGGTTAGCCTCGTGGACGGGAGATGTCTCCCGTCCCAAATTTTAGAGGGATTAAGGATAACAGTTAAGACTGAGAGCTCATGAGAAAATAATAACTGACACTGACAAATCAACCACTGATAAATCAGTCAAATCCAAAGGTACCTCCAAACAGCCTAATAAGTCTAAAACCGCTACTTCTGCTCCGAAATGGAGGAATATTACCATAGGTACCTACACAATCAGCCCTTCTAAACCTGTAGTCCACACGTCACCCAAAACTGTGACTCCTGCATCTACTACAGGAACTAGATGCTGTCTCTTCTACCAAGAGAATCATACCATTTATCAGTGTCAAACCTTTCCTGATCACGTTACTAGGATAAAGTGCCTCAAGGAATTGCACAAGTGCACCAGATGCTTATTGCAAAATGATCCTAATACCTGCACCACCACATTACACATATGTAATAGGTGCCACCAGGATCAACATCATTTCGCATTCTGTGGAGTTGATAGGTCAAAATCGCCTAAACTCCAGGTGGAACAGGATACTTCCACTACTAGAAAATGTATATATGCTGGTTAGCATTGTAAATGTGAGGCCACGTCTGTGGTAGAAAAAAAACGACTATGCAGTGCTGTAAGGTACGACAAGAGGTTAAGGTGCTTGATACTAAGTCTCATAATAATGTCACATTACCTACTGCACAACTACAATTAAATAATAAGAATTCTAGAATCATTTCAAGAGGTCTATTCGACCAGGGATCACAGAGAACCTTCATCACACAGCAAGCAGCTAACAAGCTGAAACTTAAACCCATGTGTAACGTGACACTGAACATAGCAGGACTCCTAACAGATACTGGGTCTCAAGAATATGAAGTAGTACAACCACTAGTGTACTACTAGGCGGTTACGTCCGATCTGTCCAGGCCATAATAGTTGACGACATCCCATTTGACCTAAATGTCAAAGGTCTAGGGAACACAGCCAGATTTTTGCAGAAAAATAGAATTAAATTGGCTGATAATAAGATAACGTCTGACCACCTCATCAATGTAGATTTATTAATAGGGACAGACCATTATTATCAGTTCATTACTGGAACAACCAGAATACTGAAAAAAAATTGTCCCACTTACGGGCTATTCATGCCCTTGCCACCTCTTGGTGCACGGGCACGTGCAGTTGTATCTAAGGTGGCACGGGCACCTTAATCTTTATCAATCAATCAATCGAACAACCAGACAACAGGGAATGAATCTGTTAAAGTCAGCAGTAGGCTACTTACTCACAGGTAGAATCTTAAACCTGAAGAAGCCTATGTTAGCTGACAACCAACAATAATCCAGATTGAGTCTGGATTATTGTGACGGTAACGTGTTGGAAATGGTGGTCAGCAGTCTTCCAAATGGCAGATGTCAATGCTGGGTCACATATATGTAAGTTATAAAAAAAAAAGAGAAAAAAAAAGAATGACTGCTTGTCTGATACTCTGTGGAAAGGTAAGGTAAGATACACGAAAACACAAAAGATAAAAATGTATTTTACTAAATCTAGAAAAAACAAAGTAAAAGAAAGACAAGTTCTTGGCTGAATAATGCGACTGCATAACAAATGAACAAGAAATAACATAAAAGTAAATTGCGTTAATCGGAGGGCAATATTGAATACAAGGGAAATATATAATAAACAATATATAATAATAATGGTGCTGGGAATATATGCGCTAGCTATAAGCCTCTACTTGATCACACGAGGTGAGTCAAATAGGTGTTCATAGCATGAGAGCACTAGATATTCTGACTGGTGAGCTGCCAGTTGACTCCAACATTGCCTGGGCTAGCAACGTGGTTGGAGGAGGATTGAAGGTGGTGTGTTCTCGAACGGCCAACGAGAATGCAGGACGGCCGCAAGTCGGTAGTTTGGCTGGGAGTAGCAGTTGGCGGGTCGACCAGGTGTGCAGGAGTGGGGGGAGGGGGAGTTGCAGGTGCGTGGCTGGTCTTGATATATACGTTTGAGCTGCTGTAAAATGTATCTTGCATATTGTGGGAACGTGATGATAGAAGAAAGAGCAGGCTAAATCTCTGGGAAGAGATTATCGTCACAACTCTCCCCCGAAGCCTGCGGTTCTGGTGGAGTCACGTTCACGGGAGGTAGAGTGGTAGGTGGAGCTGCCTCTACCTCAGGCACTCTGGAGAGGGCGTCAGCGATGATGTTATCAGGCCCCTTAATGTAACAGATCTTCAGATTGAAGCCTTGAAGGTATAAAGCCCATCGCAGCAGACATTGGTTATTGAATTGGGCTTGATGTAGGAATCTTAGAGGGTTGTGGTCTGAATAGATGGTAGTGGACCTAGCACCTTGCAGATATGGTGCAAAGTGTTGCAAGCTCAGGACGATGGAGAGGAGTTCCTTCTCTATAGTGCTATAGTTTTTCTGATGAGGCTTCAACTTGCAACTGTAGTAGCTGACAGGTAGAACCTCCTCGCCTCGCTGCTGCATTAAGACACTTCCGATGCCGGTACCACTGGCGTCGACATGGAGGATGAAAGGCTTCTTGATATCTGGTGAGGCGAGAATAGGATTAGATCAGAGGAGGAATTTGAGTTGTTCGAAGGCAACGGTTTGCTCTCTGGTCCAATTATACCGTTGCTTGGGACTGGTTAAGGTGATTAAGGGGGTTGCGACAGTGCTAAAGTTCTTCACTGGGGGTAGCCAGTCCATGGTCCAAGAGATACTGTACCTCAGCACGCATGACTTCCGTTTTGCTAGGGCTGATTCGGTAGAACGGCTGGCGAATCGGCTGGGTGTCAGGTAGCAGTTGGATGTCATGTCGAGTCACAGTACACTCTTGGAGATCATCTCGAAACAACTCCTGATGTTCTCTGATGAGTGAAGCACTATTATCGTCCCGAAAATGATTGTGAAGGTCAGTAAGGATTTCCGAATTAGAAAGCGCTGTCTCAGTGTCAGTGTTTTCGGAAGGAGAAGCAGGGAAGGTCTCTATGTGGCTGTATGGACCTGTAAATGAGGTGAAGTTGGATAACACAGTGGGAGGAACCCCATGATAGAGCTTGAGCAGATTGATGTGGCACAGCTGGGTCTTCCGCCGCCTATCGGGGGTCTCGAGAACGTAGTTGAAGTTGTTCCGGCACTCCTTAACACGGTAGGGTCCTGAGAACCTGTTCTGTAAAGGAGAACCTGGGATAGGGAAATAGGCAAGAACTAAGTCTCCCGGTTTAAACTTCCTTACTTGGCAGTGCTGGTCGTAACGAGTCTTCATCCTCTCTTGGGCTTTCTGTAGGTTGTTGCTAGCAAAGGAATGGACCCTCTCTAGAATGTGTCGGAGGTTTTGAAGATACTGGGGCACATTCTGATGCTCACTGAAGGTGGCATCACGTAGAGAATCCTTGAAAGCCTTGAGAGGTGTACGGCACTTACGTCCGTAGAGCATCTCATAAGGAGATACTCCTAGTGACTCGTTGGGAAGACTTCTGAAAATACACATGATGAGATCAATTTGCCTATCCCAATCCTTTGAGGTCTCATTACAAAACTTTTTCAAGAGTGCCTTGATAGTCTGATGACTACGCTCGAGAGAACCCTGTGAAGCAGGATGATAGGGGCTGGACAGTACCTGTTTGATGTTGAACTCCTCCAGAGTCCGTTTCAAGAGATCACTGGTGAAGTTGGTGCCACAGTCGCTCTGTATCTCCCTCGGAAATCCATACTGGGTGAATATTTTCAATAAATTCTTCACCACTGTAGCAGCCGTAATGTTTTTCACTGGAACTGCTATGGGGAATCTGGTGGTAGGACACAGGATAGTTAAGATATATGCGTTGCCTGCACTGGTCCGAGGCAAAGGACCAACACAGTCAATAATAAGTCTGTGGAACGGTTCCTCAGGCACCTGGATGGGTATCAGTGGTGCTCTGGGATTGGAAACGTTCGGTTTCCCGGCTAACTGACACACGTGGCACAGTTTGACATGATTCTTGACATCGTTAACCATACCTGGCCAGTAGTAGTCTTGTTGAATTCCATGGTATGTCTTGAAGAACCCGTAGTGTGACAGTGCTCCGTGGGCCAGGTGTAGAATCGTGGGCCGCAGGCTGGTAGGAATCACTAGTTGTTCAACGTCTGCCCAATCGTCCTCGTCCTTCAGTTTACTGGGTCTATACCTGCGATAGAGTAATTCGTTCTCCATAAAGAACCCAGGAACACTGTCGGATTGGGTCTCAGCCTGAAAGAATAATGGTGTCAAGGTAAGATCATCTCTCTGTAACTTACGGAACTCCAAAGCGGTCAGATTTGGGGGTAGTTTCGAAGGGTCCTGAGGGACAGCGGTAGCAGTAGAGTCAGCTGGCTGTGGTCGTGCAGCTTGAGCACGGTGGTCACCATAACAGGAGGAGAAACTTCATCACTCTCTTGAACCTTTGCTGGAACATGCTCAAAAATCGGGTTATCCAACACAGAGTTACCACCTGGGATATGTCCTTGACGATCAGGTGTTCGGTTGTTGGTCTTCTGCCAAGTCGTTGCCCAGGAGAAGTTGCACTCCAGGCATGGGAAAAGGCTTTCCCTGACGGCGACTTGGACTTCACCGGTCACGAAGGGACAATCTAGGTAAACTCTGGCAAGAGGATAAGGAGTAGTAGCAGTAAGGTCAGTGATGAATACAGTCTCTCCTGTGTAGGCGACGTTGGGCACAGCTGATTTCAAGACGATCGATTGTAGAGCCGCTGTGTCCCGCAGGATCTTAAGTCCAAACGTCCCTCTGAATCTGAACGTGGGTAGTGATAGTTCCTGGATATAGATGCTTGCTAAAGAGAGAGAGATCATTAGCATGAACACCAACATTCATTACAGGCTTACCGGACTTAGGGTGAGTAGGTTTGGCTTAGGAGGTTCTATGTTACCTTTAGATTGGGACTTACCACATTTCTATGGTATGTCCATAGAGTCGACAATACCTGCAGTACAG
Source organism: Procambarus virginalis (assembly GCA_020271785.1). NCBI lineage: Eukaryota > Metazoa > Arthropoda > Malacostraca > Decapoda > Cambaridae > Procambarus > Procambarus virginalis. Next base: position 180,887 of record WNGS01009143.1, read on the forward strand.
TTGAGAGGTACCTTGATCTGGGCTCGCTTCTCGTAACTGTACCAAGACTTCTTACTGGTAGGTTCTGGTGTCAGCCGGTGGATGAGGCTGTAAGTGTCAGCTGACTTCGCGCACTTCACCAAATCGGTCTCTTCTTTGTCTGCTAAGTATAGGCGGACAGGAGGAGGTACACGTCTCAAAAATTCTTCAACCAGTATGAGGTTGACAAGCTCTGGAAAAGTAGAGACATGTGCTGCCTCCAGCCATTCATGAAATATCTCCGTTTGGTGTTAGCAATTCTAAGAAAGGTGGTGGTACTTGCTTGACGTAGTCACGGAACTTTCGTCGATAGCTTTCGGTGGAGAGAAGGTAGGCGTCCAACACAGCTGCTTCAAGGGGTGTAGTCGTTTCCGATGCAAAGTGCTGAGTGTGACGGCTGCTCTACCTGTTAAATGTACTCGGAGAAGGGTAGCCCATTGGTCGTCAGGCCAACTAAGTTGATTAGCAAGGGTCTCAAAAGTAGTGAAGAAAACATCAACTCCGTTTCTATGAAGGGGGCATTAAACTTACTTGCATGGGAGACATTGAAACTGGGAGGAAGACTAGCTGCTGCTTGTTGGAGTTGAGCTGGTGTGTAGCGTCCATCGCGAGTTCTCTGCTAGACAGTCTAGAGCGGTCTGCTTGCCGTTTGTCGTGTT
>WNGS01009143.1:182563-197083 GCA_020271785.1 Procambarus virginalis
TAATTATATTCAGTCTTATTGAGTACTTTTTTGTTCAACTTAGACATTAAACTGCTATAGAAACAGTATTATAATTTGTAAATATACGGCGACGTCGATGACGTCACGGAGTCTCCCATTTTCTATCCTGAGGGAATACTGACTAAGGGAGACTAGTTTATATGTGTGTGTGTGTGTCGGATTCCCGACATAATTCGGGGGGGGAAGAACACGGGTCGAAGTCCCGGTAAGGACTGCGATCACTTTATTCTTCTCCTTCAGAATTATAGTGCTGCTTTAATTTGAGTTTACATTGTTGTGCTGCAGTCCTTTGGGGACGTATGTCCCGTACTGGCGTATCGGGTGCTGGAAGTCGTTGAACGTCTTCGTTCCTTGCCAGTTCTAAAGGAACTAATTTCTCTAAAGTTTTGAGAGTAGTGTTGCCTCGGCATTTACTTTCACTATTCTCAAGATGCCCTGGCTGTCTGGATGAACAGAGACTATTTGACCTATAGGCCACTCTGAGCGTGGTCCATCACTATCCACCAGAACTATGTCACCAGGGTTCAAGTTAATTCTGTTGTAGGGGTTGTTTGCCCCGTAATGATACTCCTCAGAGCTGTAAGGTATTCTCGAGTCCATACGTCATTCCACCGACTTATCACCCTTGATAGATGTTTGAAACGTTGAACCAAATCACTCTCTTGGACATATGAAGGATCCTCTGGTTCCTCGTCCGTAAGGGACACAAGTGTTTTGAGAGGTCTACCATACATCAAATGAGCTGGACTTAATGGTTCACGCTGCAAAACATCATCAGAGAGGTAGGTAAGTGGTCGGTTATTGACTCGTGCTTCTATCTCTATGACTACGTTTGAAGCTCCTGCAGGTCAATCTTTTGGCGGTGTAGGGTTTCCGTAGAGAACGTTTCACCGTACCAACCATGCGTTCATAGAAGCCTCCGTGCCATGGTGCTCTGGGAGGTATGAATTTCCAATGGCACTGCCGTTGATTTAGGGCTGTGCGTACCTTTGGGTGTGTCCAGATTTTCCTCAGACATGCTTCTCCTGCCACTAAGTTGGACCCATTGTCTGAGATCATTAACTTAGGACAGGATCTACGTGAAGCAAACCTGCGGAAAGCCTGTAAGAATGCTTCGGCACTCATATCGGGAGTCACTTCTAGATGGACTGCCCTTGTTGTGGCACAAGTAAAAAGACAGATGTAAGCTTTTACTGGTTTCTTGTCTTAGTGCCTGTCAGTGTTAGTGCTCCTGTGAAATCTACTCCTGTTGTCTCAAAGGGACGAATATGTACGACTCGTTCCTTCGGAAGTGGAGGAGGGCCAGGATATGGACACACTCTGGCATCGTATCTCCGGCAAATAACACAGGATTTGATTATTGATTTTACTGTCTGTCTACCTTGGGGTAGCCAGTACTGTTGTCTTAAGTCTGTGAGAGTATCTAATACCCCACCATGCAGAGTGCAGTATTTGTGTATATGTAACACAATTAGTTTGCTTACTATGTGGTGACGAGGGAGCAATATTGGATTTTTTGCTTCCAGATCTATGTCAGCGTGCTGTAAGCGGCCCCGCATCTGATTATGTTATAATTGTCAGTGTCTAACCAGAGACCCAGATCATGTTGTAGCTTTTTGGAACATTGTCAAATTCTGTCCCGAATGTGTCGATCTGAGCTCTTTTGACCCAATACCTTAGGGCATTAGGGAATTTATGCTTGATTCCTATTTTCTTTAGAAAATCAAACACTACTTGGGTGACACCTATAAGTTTGTTCAGTTCAGAGTACCGAGTAGGATCAATTACCAAAGTCCGAGGTGGTTCTGGGTTCTCAGTGGGAACAGTGACATTGGTCACAATGACTTGTGGCTTTTGTTCAGGCCACTGGTCGCTGATTAGCCACTGAGGTCCATTGAACCACATCTCTGCCTTTGTTAATTGCCGTAAAGTCAGTCCTCGGGAGAGATAGTCAGCTGGATTCTCTTTAGTGGGTACATATCTTAGTTTATACCCTGCTGACAACTCTCGTATTTCCTTAACGCGGTTACTCACGTAAGGATTCTTACTGTTATTGTTCTTAACCCACTGTAGCACTGCCTCATTATCTGACCAAACTACTGTTTCTTTAAAGTGGATGTGGCTTAAGGCCTTGATCAGATAATGAGCCAATCTTACACCTAGCAGTAAGGCTGTTAATTCCAGTTGTGGCAGTGATCTTTTCTTTAAAGGTGCCACTCTGGCCTTTGATGTGAGCAAATTGGCTTGCCCATTTGAGACCAGGTAGTAAGCTACTGTGCCATAAGCCTTTCCTGAGGCATCACAAAATACATGTAGCTTAATTGGTTCTTTTTCATTTACTACTGTGTTCCTAGGGAACTTGACAGACTCTAGGGTACTTAAATCTTTTACTAACCCTTGCCATTTTTCTTGTAAGGCAGGTGTCAGAAGATCATCCCAGCCTATCTTTTGTTGCCAACATTCCTGTATTATCAATTCCCATTAATCAGATTGGGCTTAATAGTCCTAATGGGTCGAAGGGTTTGCTGACTTGTGATAGTAATTTTCATTGTTAAGTTAGTGGTATCAGGCTCCACCGACTTGATTGTCAACTGATCTGTTGTCGTGTTCCATTCGGACCTAGTACCTTTGTCATCTCGGGTACCTGGTAGTCGGGAAATTCAGTTGAGATCAGTTGATTTAATTTTCATTGTTAGAGACCCAAGACTGGAGAGGCATATTGGCTCCCATTAATTCTCGATTGGCCTCATGGTATATGTCCAACAGTTTACTTTCACTGTTGGTTGTCCTTGAAAATTATCCACATACAGGTTTTTGCTAATTTCCGTCTTGTTCGGGCTATTGGACTTCTTCAAGTGCGTATCCAAGGTAGCTTGGAGCAGAAAAGGGAGATGACGTGGCGCAAAAAGACAGGACGCAAACCGGTAAGTGATTAATTCACTGTTCGGATCGTTAGGATCCTTAATCCATAGGAACTTTGTGTAGTTCCGGTCTTCTTCTTGAAGACCTACCCTAAGGAATGCCTTGCTGATGTCGGCCGTATATGCATAAGTCCCAATACGGAACTTTAACAGCACGTCGTAAAGCCTTTGTGTTAGGCTAGGGCCAGTTTGAAGGCAGTCATTTAACGAAACACTACTCGTTTTAGCACTGCAATTAAATACTATCCGTAATGGGGTAGTTGCAGATTTTTCTGTACAGGATGGTGTGGTAAGTAGTGACCTTCCTTTGGGTTATCATTTGTAAAACTTCGATAAATTTGTCATCGAGTTGCTTCTGTATTATTTCATGGTACAACTTCAAGTTCTCAGGTTGTCTTTGTAAGCGCAACACCTGTGATCTCAATTGGTTTTGTGCCATAAAATGGTTGACGGGTAGCTGAGGGTGATTCAGCTTCCATGGTAACCTGACCCAGTATTGATTATCTCTGTATATAACTGAGTCCAGGTATTGTTTGTAAGTCCAGTCATCATCTGGGCTAGGTTGTTCAGGGACAATGCCGAGAGTTGCCAGGTCCCATAACTTATGTACAGGGGGATCAAGCTCTTCCTCGGACATGTCTCTGAGTTGCAGTGGAGACTGGTCTCCTAGTCATGCAACCATTACTGGGTTGGCATGTTGGTGGTCTACAGGTGCGGTTGTTTTAGCCGTAATACTGGGCCTGTTAGCAAATAGCCACCTGCAGATGGTAACACGTTCATACCGTGTTTGTCTTCCTTTCCTTTGATAAACTTATGGTAGACATCTGATCCCATAAGGATTCCGATATTGGAAAGGTTGTCCGATTTTATTTTATCAGCCAAATGAATTCCCTTTTTTTCTAGGAATTTGGCTGTTGTCCCCAGACCACTTACATACAGATCTGTTGGGAATCTATCTACTACTAGAGCTTGTATCTTTCATTCGTAACCTCCTAATCGTACTTTGGGTTGTACTACATTGAAGACTCGGGCTCCTGAGTCAGTCAGGAATCCTGCTATGTCTATTCGTGTCTCCTCTACAGGTGTAAGTTTCAGTGTATCTACCAACTCTTTGGATATAAAGGTCAATTGGGACCCTTGATCAAAATAATCCACATACAGTGGCTTTGTTCTCTCCATTTCTAATGATCAATCGTGCAGTAGGTAGAGCTGATTTATGTTTAGACCTTGTTGAGAAGACACTTATGTCAGGTAACACAGAACAAAGCTGTACTGAAGTGGTAGTTCCTTCCTCCTCCTGTGGTTTGGCAGACTTTGTACTTAAGTCCCCACAAAGTGCTGTATGGTGTTGATCCTTATGGCACCTATTACAGGTGCGTAATGTAGATGTGCAGGTGTCGGGATGATGTTCCCTTATACACTTGGTACATCTATGTAACTCCTTGAGTCGTTTTATGCGTGTTGCATGATCGGGGAAACGTCTGCAATTGTACATGGAATGTGATTGTCCACAGAACAGACATGGTCTCCAGACGTTAACAGTATCTTGAGGAGTCACCGATTTGGGTGGCGCGTTGACTGTAGGTTTGGAGGGTCCAACTGCATATGTGCCCACACTGCCTTGTTTCCACTTTGGGGAGGGAGAAGTTGTTTTTGATTTGTTTGGAGTACTCTTTGTACTCTGTTGTTTACTATTAGTAGTAGACGAAGGTTTAGATGTCGCTTTTCCATCTGGGTTAACTCTTTCTCGTTCTATGATGGTTTGTAACCCTTTTGTAATCTCTGTTACGGTTAGAGAAAAACTTACCATATAACACAAACAGCTTATCCAGTATGTCACTGGGTAATTTGTGTGTCATATGGACTTGGATTATCCAGTCTGACACATCTAAGTCCACTTTATTTTTAAGTGTCTTGAGCAAAGACTCAAGCTCCAATCTAAAGGCTTGGAGTGAGACTGCTGTATTATTTGGATGTTTAATATCTAACAGCTTCTGGGTTAGAATTCTGATAGTCCTTTTGGGTTTTGTATAATTGTCCTTAAGTAGTTGTATGGTATTGTCATAATCGTCACATGTGTGATTCAGATTACAGACTACCTGAATCGCTTCATCCTTCAAGACACTCTGTAAATATGTAAACTTTGTCGTCTTTGGTACATTGGCATTAGAATCCACAGAATCGACAAATTTGCTCCAGAAACAATCCCAACTCTTGTCCTCTGCTCCAGAAAAAGTTGGGAGACTGAGTGATGGTAATTTGACTTCTGGTGCTGTCTGATTCTGTGTAGTTGTGGCTGCAATATTTATATTGGCCTTATGGGCGTTTATCAAATCGTCATAGTGTTGTAATGTTACAAACATTGCATTTTCGTAATCAGAGTGTTCTTGGAGAATGTCGTTCATCGTAACTTAATCAATACTGGTAATGTTAAGTAAATCTTGATATTCTTTCATTTGTTGCAACACATGGTCATATTTGTTCTGTGTAAGCTTAAGATAGTTTTCCAGTGCTGCATAATTAACTGGAGTTTGTTTACTCAAGTCTTCACATTTGTTAATCTGCCTTGTAAGGTGACTCTTCAAGCCATTTATGGTTAATTTTACGTTTTTGACAGTAGACATCTTGGAAGTACTTGCTAGTCGTGTGGACTTTAACTATTTCTGGCACTTGAATTAGTTGAGCAACTAGTTTCCAAACTAGAGCTGTTTATCATTTAAAAAAATACACTATATAATCATACACTCTATAATTTGAGTGGTAAGCCTGTATCAATGCTGGTATTCTGCAAGTTAGCCCATCATTATCACTCTTGGTTGGTACAGAGACACAGGTTAACACTCAAAGGTGAAATGATTATAGTTAAATTATACCTATAGTTATATTAATATCAGGTTGACAACACAACTCGGGTTGTCATGAATACTGCATAAAAATATGTACTTTGCTAGGTTGTAGTATATGTTCAACTCTAGACAAGTGTAAAATTCTTGCCCTTACACCAGGTTAGCACAATAAATTAAACTAGGTTGCTGTACAACACCAGCCTAAAATGTCCTACCCTTGTGCAAGAACTTGCTGTAAATAATATGGTATGCAGTAAATGTTATGTTAATGGTGCAATATTAAAGTAATGTTTTACATACTTAAATTACAAAAACATTTATAAGTAACTTATAAGTAAAGCAGCCTCTTATCAACCTCTTGTAATGAAACACAATTGTTCTTTTGGCACAGGCCTCATAACAATAATAGTGCTTTGTTGTAAGTTCTGTTTGCTATGAGATTGAAAATTTAGGCTATAAAATGCAAATATATGGCAGTATCTTCCTGCTATAATTAATGTATATATAATATTGCACTCAAGTTATATATCAGGATCTTATATCTAGGTGCAATGTACCTACTGGTTAACTGTAATAATCATCTAGGTTCGAAGGACCAAATTATATGTGGTAAAACTCCAGGCAGTATATCCCTTTTCAATTGACTTCAATAAAATAAAGTTTATCTTATTTATATTCTTAGTAAGTAAGAATTAATTGAGTGGACTGTATGTACTTGTTAAACTGCCTGAAAATTAACTCACATACCTGGGGGGACAATTTGTAGCTTAAACCACTAAGATGGTTCCTTCTTAAACTACCAATTGTTTACTAAGTTTAATTTTATATCATACCACATATGGTGATCTAATTTACTATTATTTCAATAATTATTACTAGTTATGAACACTATTTCTACAATAACTAGAGTGGGCTTAGATGAGCCTGTAGTATGGGCCTGTTAAGGCTGTGTAGTTTTAGCATCAAATGGGTGTGGCCCTGTGCCTCATAGGTGCCACATAATGGCGGCTGTGGGAGGCTACAAGCGTTGGCAAACAGCTAGGTTAATTATGTGTATGGTCCAACTGTCTGCACAGCATCTTGCTATTCCAAATCACATTTTACCTGTATGGAATACAAGGAGTTAATAACAGTTCCCGAAATATATCTATTACAGGTATAACATGAAATGTGAGGGCTGTAAATTGGGGAACACTCACATTGTGGTGGTGTTATTCATTCATTGTAACCGCCAATACACTGTAAATGATTAAAATGTGTACACAATAAATCAAAACAGATACTTGGTAAGACGGATACTGGAGTGCTCTTATTTGTAGTAGTGGTGTTGCTATGGTAGTATCTTGTGACAGAGTAGGTCTATCCTATGTGACCATTATCGCAACACACGAGCACTGTTTGTTATTGTTGATGTGTGTGGGAGCGTCAGCAAGTAACGCTGGCTTTGTGTACTGTTCCAATATTTTGTTGGTTCTACCTCTAAAGTAATTCTACATTAACAAGGGAATCAAGCTACATTTTGGTGTTAGTAATTATATTCAGTCTTATTGAGTACTTTTTTGTTCAACTTAGACATTAAACTGCTATAGAAACAGTATTATAATTTGTAAATATACGGCGACGTCAATGACGTCACGGAGTCTCCCATTTTCTATCCTGAAGGGAATACAGACTATGGGAGACTATGTTATTAACTGTGTGAGTGGGTCGGATTCCCAACAGAAATACTGTTCTCGTTAAAAAGAAAAAAGAGGGAAAGCTAGATATGCTGTATGATACAAAACCATATAAAGTGATTAGTGTAAAAGGAACTATGGTAACAGCGAGTAATAGAGATCATAGTATAACACGTAATATGGCTTATTTCAAAGGGATTCCAACTAGTGTAGAAAATGATGAAGTGCAAAGTCGTGCAAAAGAAAAAGAAAAAATGAGTTATAACAAGATAAATAATTCATCGAAGGATATTCTTGTACTTAAGAACTCTCGTCCTAAACGTCATGTTAAACGCCCTACACGATATGATGATTAATTGTGTTCCCATGTAATGCAAAGTATTTACTTGTTATGCTAAACTAATTTTAATATTGTTTGAATAATGCAGATCTCTCATTCAATATTTTGTAACTTTGTATTACAGTTTCTTTCATGTTTGTTTAACATTGCATATGTATTTTTAACATTGAAATCCTTTGTGGTAAAGAATAAGTTGTTTAAATTCTGTGTATGTTTAATTAATGTTAAATGTATGCAATATCTCTTGATATGTTAATAACTTACTTTGTGTCAATAACTTTGCTTTGTGCTACAAGCATGGTAGACATCCTGTATTCATTCTTTTTAAAGAAAAGGAGGGATGTCATGTTCACAGAAAATGGTACCATCCGTTTTCTATGTGCGGCGGCTGGGACGCCAGTAGAGAGAGTTGAGAAAAAAAAACAAAAGAAGCAGGACGATACCAGTTTGGAAGCTATAGTCATGTAATCGTTTATAAGTATTAAAGTCAGTAACAAAGTCATGACTTTACATCAACCCTACATCATTATTACATCATCATTACATCAACCCTACAACCAACACTTTCTCATCTATACACAAACACCACACTATGGTGAACACATTTGTACATGGGTATATACAATGTGTGTATATAGTGTAGTAACACCAACAGGAGTATGTTGGTAGGAGCTATTTTGGTGAGGGAGGTGACGTAATCGTAGCGTCATCTGCTGGCTGCTGTGTGATTTCTCATGCAGTGTATGGTGGCCATTGTAAAGTTTGGACACAAAACTGGCTTACTTCCATAGTTCTGGTGAATAAAATATGTAGATAGGTATACATAACATGTGTAAATAGTGTAATACAAACAATAACAGTATAGTGGAAGGAGCAATGTTGGCGAGTAAGATGTTGGAGGAGTGAGGGTGTGGCAGCTGACACTCGCGGAGTTGTGAGTGTGTTTATGGTAAATGTATATAGTGTGTGATAGTGTATAGTGTGTAAATAGACTGTATATATACATAAATTAGCATAATATAATGGAAATATGTGCCGGATATGTGTACACATGTGTCATGCACGTAACACAGTCTCTTCAGACAGTACAGATGTTCTACTGAAATAACACTACACGTACACTACACATACACTACACGCATGTTACAACCCTTGAAGCCTAGGAATTGTTCTTTTGCTTGTAGTGATAAAAAATTTGTAAATTCGGCCTTGCCATAAAGTTTTGTCTAGGGTATGATAGAGTGAAACACTGCTTAATATGCAAAACAATATACTGTACTTAAGCGTAACAAGACATATCAAACAGATAAAATGGTAAAAATTATAAGAAGCCAGAATTATCCTTCAGCATGCAATATCATAAAATCACTTAATGAACACAGACAATCTCTTAAACACATGAATGAATAAATGGGGTAGCACAAAATAATCTTACCAAGAGAATTAACTAAGTAATAAGCAAAATATACAATATACACCGAATTAACTTCAATACATGTCTCCTCCCAGCCAGCTTAATCACGCGACTACCTAGCCTCCCGCCAACAAAGCAGGCGTCCTACCAAAAGATCAACTTAGCATTCACATGAACTTTTGTGAAAACTCTACTAACAAAGTGTAGTACAAAATAACAATATAATCAGTAATCTTACGTGTATATACTACTGTTACAGTAATCACAAGAATTTAATTACAAACAATAACAGGAATTAATCAAGGTTGAAATATTGACGCTAGCTTGACAACAGGCCGCACACTGGACACATCCAAATATGGTCATCCTCCCACGGAGAAGCCACACTCCCTCCAACAAGAAATAACTTGCACAAGCCTATAAAAAATAATGCAACTCAGGCACACTACAGTATGCTACAATATAAATCATACAATATTAACTGGAACACAAATGTATACCATACTAATAATAGCACTGAACAGGGAAAGTATTAAATGCTATACCTAGTTATTATGAAAAGTTGTTAGAATCAATCAAAGATTCGTAACAACACACACTACAAGTACACTACCTGCACACTACACGCCCACTACACATACACTACACATGCACTACACACACATTACAAATACACTACACATACACTACACGTGCACTACACACACACTACATTTACACTAGACATGCACAACATGTACACTACATGCACACTAAAAATACACTGCACATACACTACACATACACTACACATACACTATACATACACTACACATACACTACACGTATACTACACATACACTACACGTACACTACACACACACTACATGCACACTACATGCACACTACACGCCCACTACACATACACTACACATGCACTACACACACACACACACAAACATGCATTACACACACACACTACATTTACACTACACATACACAACAAGTACACTACACGTACACTACGCATGCACTACACATGCACTACTCACACACTAAACTCAAACTACACGCACACTACAAATACTCTGCACATACACTACACATACACTACACATACACTTCACATACATTACATGTACACTACACATTCATAACACGTACACTACATGCATATTACATGCACACTACACATACACTACACATGCACTACACGTATACTACACATACACTAAAAGTACAATACACATACACTACATGTACACCTCACATACACATACACTACATGTACAGTACATGTACACTACACATACACTACACCCAAACTACAGTATTGCAAACTACAGTATTAGAGCCATTTCCCACCGCCGGTTACGGTGGCAGGAGAAAGGCCATGAGGACACACAACTCTTAAGAGTACACAGTTCATTACAAACAAAAGAAGACCAACAACCCTGCCAATGGGCAAGGATAGAGGAATGAATAACTGGATAAAAGTCAGAAAAAGGAATACCTTTACGGGAAATGGGACAAGAGTGGATAGCCTCTCTAGCGGCACCATCTGCACGCTCATTTAATGAAATACCTACATGGCTGGAAACCCAGCAAAACTCCATAGATTTAAATTTACTAGAGATAAGTGGCAAGGTAATTATCAAAAGAAAGCACCAAACCAGGAAGGCTATGTAGCGCCATCAAATGTGCGGGATAATCAGAGGGCGCTAAATATCACCAAGGATGCCAGTACGAGAACAGAAACGCATAAGGCGAACAATATCTAAATTGTCCAAGTCACCAAGAATACTATCGTGGGACAAGCGATCGCGGGGGATGGTCGGAAAACAAGACACACGCTCGTCCCGGAAGTCAGGACATTCACCAAGGATATGCACAAACGTAAGAGGGACAATGCAATTTCGACAATAAGGAGCAGGGCAGCGCTCCATCAAGTGACCATGAGTTAAGCGAGTATGGCCAATACGCAACCTCGCCAGAGCCGTTTCCCATCGCCGGTTACTGTGGTAGGAGGACAGCCACGAGGACACACAACTCTTAAGAGTAAGCAGTTTGTTTCCAGAAACAGAAGACCAACAAGCCTGCCAACGGGTAAGAATGGAGGAATGGATAACCGGGTAAAAATCGGAATAAGGAATACCTTTATGAGAGACGGGACAAGAGTGGACAGCTTCCCTGGCGGCAGCATCCGCATGCTCATTTAAAGAGACACCAATATGGCTGGGAACCCAACAAAACTCAACCGACTAAAATTTACTGTCAATAAGAAACAGCTAACAGGGGTGGGTGGGCGAGAATATAGTTTTTCAGTATAGTTTACTGTAAAAAAAAATGTCAATAGGGCATTTGAAATATGGGCAAATTTAGAAACAAAAATTTATAACTGCAAACGTTTAGAGTTTACGAAAAATCAATTCAATAGGGATTGTAGAACAGACAGCTGTGCACACTGTATGTAAAAATGGTGAGAATCGGTCAGAAACTAGATTTTTGGATACTGAAGTAGGTTGAAATTCTAGTTATAGATATAATTGAAATTGAAGTTATCGACAATGAATAAGGCAGTTTTAATTCATGAATTTACTCTTACTGTCTCCACTCGATTATCCAAACTATATGGAAAGGACCCCCAGCCGGATAATCACGTGTTCTGGATAACAGTACTTTTCACCTCTAAAAGTCCAAAAGGGATCATTTCCAACAATTTTTATACCACACTCATGATTTCAATTGTCACACACTAATTAGTGTGTGGGGCTGGGTGGGTGGTTAGCTACCTAGCTGGTAGGTGGGCAGGAAAAGTGGGTGGGCAGGCAGGCAGGCAGGGATAGGCGGGTTCAGGCAGGTGGGTTTCGGATGAGTGGATGGCAGGCAGATGGCCTTGGTGGGTGAACAGGTTCGAGCAGGCAGGTGGATTGGCGGGTGGGTGGATTGGCAGGTAGGTGGGTGAAGAGGTAGGTGAGCAGGGAAGTGGGTGAACAGGTGGGTGGGTGGGGTGGGCAGGCAGGTGGGTGGGTGGGGTGGGCAGGCAGGTGGGTGTGCAGGCAGGTGGGTGAACAGGTGGTTGGGTGGGCGAAGATTCAGGGGGGGGGGCGAGGATTCAGGTGGTTGGGTGGGCGAGGATTCAAGTGGTTGGGTGGGCGAGGATTCATGTGGTTGGGTGGGCGAGGATTCAGGTGGGTGGGTGGGCAAACAGGCAGATGGGTGAACAGGTGGCTGGGTGGGCTATCAGGAAGGTGGGTGGGTGAGTGGGTGGATTGGCAGGTGCATAAGTGGGCGTGCAGACAGGTGAGTAAAACAGGTGGGTGGGCAGGGAAGTGAGAGAACAGGTGGGTGGGTGGGGTGAGCAGGTAGGTGGGTGAACAAGTGGTTGGGTGGGCGAGCATTCAGGTGGGTGAGTGGGCAAGCAGGCAGATGGGTGAACAGGTGACAGGGTGGGCTATCAGGCAGGTGGGTGGACAGGTGGGTGGGTGGATTGGTGGGTGGGTGGATTGGCAGGTGGGTAAGTGGACGTGCAGGCAGGTGGGTGGGCAAACAGGCAGATGGGTGAACAGGTGGCACGGTGGCCTATCAGGCAGGTGGGTTGGCAGGTGGGTAAACAGGTGGATTGGCAGGTGGGTAAACAGGTGGGTGGGCAGGGAAGTGTGTGAACAGGTGGGTGAGTTGGAGAGACTGGAACAGAGACAGATCGCATGTGTGTGAGCTCCTGCCTGGTCACCCCCTCCCTCCCCACCTCACACCAGCCTTCCCATCTCCCCTCCACATGTGTCGACACATGGGTGTTGACACGCTGTACGATGATTTTAACATATGCGCCTTAAGTTCTGTTAAATCCCATTTTATTTTATTGTAAATCTATATAAATAAAAATGGAAATGTTCGTTTGTGCATAACCACTAATCACCGAAAGTTCTTCACCGATTGTTTTGAAATTTTCACACAACGTTCCATTCGCATCCGAGTAGGTTTTTATATACATACTATATAGATGTCACGTCTATGATGGTAAAAAACATGCTTTTTCTGAAAAACTGTGTTTTTCATGTGAGGGAAATCTTCGAAACCTTTTTACCGATTGCTTTGAAACTTTGACACCACATTGCATTTGAATAGGCGCATCTTTTTATATATCTACTATATACACGCCTCACCTGAGACAGGAATAAAATTTTTTTTTTAAACAGGGCCATCTGTTGGACGTAATAGCAACACACGCTGTAATCTCCGAAAGTTCTTCACCGATGGCTTTGAGATTTTGACACAACATTGCATTCGAATAGGCGCGTGTTTTTATATACCTACTATATAGATGCCACCCCTGTGAAATGTAAAACCAAGCATTTTAGAAAAACAGAGCCATCTGTTGCACATAATGGCAACATGCACGCTATACTAAATATGTCACGAATTTCATTTCAATGTTTCCAATTGCATAGATAAATTTTATTTTCATAGATTTTGATCTATTTTATTTTTTATTGAATTATTTTGTGTGACATTGTGTGGGAATTGAGCTGTGTTTTTTACCATACCATTCATCTCTTAAGTACAAGTACTGTATAGATACCACACCTGAGCCAGGTAAAACTATGCTTTTCTTGAAAAACTGCGCCATCTGTTGCATATAAGAGCAACACACATGCTATACTAAATATGTTACAATTCCATTTCAATGTTTCTGATTGCAATGATAAATTGAATTTTCATAGATTTTGATTTATTTTCATTTTGATTTAATTATTGTGTGCGAGTTGGGTTGGAATCGAGCTGTGTTGTTTACCATATCGTTCATTTTGTGAGTATAGTTATTTTTCCACATTTTCATTTAATTTTTAACCGTTTTTCTTATATTTCAGTGATGAGAACATCAGATCACCTGATGTTCCCAATTTTCTGATGGGAACATCAGACCATTTGGGACGGCATCGGACGAGGGAGTGGGAAATTTTGTTTGGGGGTTGGAGAGGAAGGACACATGAGCACGAGCTCTGCGAAAAACATTATATCTCGGGATATTTCAGTGATACAGGAACTAAACACAAATATCATAAAGTGCGTCTCAACATATTAAACAATATACCATAGTGATTGTCATCCGACTTTTGTGCTTTAAGGAAATAACAAGTGAATTATGAGTCACAGCCTGGTTGACCAGGTATCCTTTGGAGATGTTTTCAAGTTCTCTCTTGAACACTGTGAGGGGTCGGCCAGTTATGCCCCTAATGTATTGGTTTAACACAAGGGGCACACGCAATTAGGAGACACAGGTGGAAATTGAGTGCCCAAATGAGCCAAAGAGCTATCACTT
>WNGS01009144.1:0-25945 GCA_020271785.1 Procambarus virginalis
TGTACCACACTCAGGGGCTTATCACCACCACGACGACCTGCCCCCTTACCTGGAGGTCATTGCTCCACCACCACCATCACCCCGGGGGACCCCAAAGATGCAGCCCTTCGGTCGGTTAAAATGGTCTACCCAGTGGACCCCAGTGGACCCCCAGTACGGACGGACCCCCAGTGGACCCCAGGTCGTTCTGCAGACGACCCCAGACGACCCGTAAAAATGGAAGAGGAGCAACAACGACTCCCAGTCTGTCCCACCAACATCGGTCTACCTAGGATGGACCCAGGACGGACAGACCCAAATGGACCCCAGGTCGCTTGTCTAAGACCCAAGAGAAGAAAGAAGAAAGAAGAGAGAAGAATGAAGAAAGAAGAGAGAAGAAGAAGAAAGAGAGAGAAGAAAGAAGAGAAGAAGATAAGACCCAGTTGAGCGAGACACGATGCCTAGTGTCCTTGCTGGTGTCAGCATCATTGCATGGAGCGTAATTGCAAGACAGGATCGTTTGCCTTAACTGGCCGCCCCTCCTGCAAGCATGGTGCTCTGTTGAGTGATTCCTCCTGTGTCGTGCGACTTGATGTGGCTGTCAGAAGTGCTCTCTGAAGGAGGCGTGCTGGAGCAACTGGGAGGAAGAAGTAGGATGGATTTCTACGGTGCCACTATATGGAGGTCTCGCAACTTGTAGTCCCTATAGCTGTGAAGAACCCCCATATACGTCTCTCATGGTGACTGACGTAGGGCCAATTACAGATCAGCTGGGACAACCGAATTCCACGGTCCTGTGCGCAGTTCAAGTAGTAACGGCTTCCTGGTTGGCAAGAGTTGTTGTGCGTTAACGACGGAGAAGCGACGGACGCAGTTGTGTTGAAGAAATATGGTCAGGACTATCTACAGGACCAAGCAGTGACGTCGCCCAGCCGAGACAATGGACGCCTGTCTACATATTTCATTTTTAGAGTAGGATGATGTATATTTGTTAGCTAGGATGTAATTTTTTTTCGTTAATAAGTTGTCGCACACAGCTAGCTTGCTTTAGCAGTGTTGCAAAAACTTTATTTTCGGGGAGAAGGGGAGATGTAACACTGTAAAGGTGTTTGGTTTATTTTTATTTAATACATGGAGATATATGAGTCACAGACAAGGATTTTGACAGACGCCAGCTTGTCTGGCCTGGATCTCACCCTCTAAGTGTTAATTGACAACCAAGTGACCTGAGGTCAGCCAGCGAATCTCACCTGGCTCTCGCTAATCTTATAATTGAGCCGGGTAGCCTTCAAACATGCCGACATTTAAGGAGTGGCTTGGTAGAGTGCCCGGAGCTATCTAACTTGTGGGCGGAGTTAGCTTACACAGGTTTCCCAATATATACTCGGAGAGCTATCGATTCAAGAGAAGAGAAGGACAGAAGAAGCAGAGCCATAGACAGAAGAACAGACAGCAGCGGCCAGCCGTCCAGACAGGCGTTCTGCCGGCGGGGGGGACAGTCTCTGTCAACTACAGACCCCCCCCCCCCCCTTTTCTCTATCCACGGAGACTCTTAAGACTCGGAGACACTTGGTGAGTTGAACACATTGAGGGACTTTGTCGTGTTCACTAAACAGGGTTGTTGATGATCAGGGGCAGTCGAGTTGTAGGGTTCTCTAATTCTTGGATGATGACTCACTTTAATAGATTATATTTTCAACATTTTTCTTGCTTAAATGATGATACTTTTTCATGTGAAATATAAGTGAAGTTATTATTTAAAGTGTGTTTAACTTTGTTCCCTAGAGATTTTGGAGTTGAGATAAGAAAGTCTCTGCGGTTACTGGTTCCATGATTTTAATGAATACATGAGAAAGATGGAACATACTAATAATGACCTAATGATAACATCTTTTCGGAATATTGAGATACGGACAAGTTCCCATTCCTTGTCTTGTATGTAATGATCTAGAATGGATGGTGGCAGCACTTAGCATTTCCTATTTCTATCTTTCTATTTCTACTTCTACTAGCAATTTACTAATTCCTCTTCTACTCTACTATCTACTCCTCTACTTCTACTATCTACTCTTCTACATCTACTATCTACTTTCCTACTTCTACCTATCTACCCTTCTACCTCTTCTACTTCTCATACTCACCTCTGAGTTACTCATTATTCCAATTTCCTCCCCCCGTTACACTGCCATACACTGTACACCCATACTGACATACACTGTACACCATACTGACACACACACTGTATACCATACTGACACACACTGTACACCATACTGACACACACACACTGTACACCATACTGACACACACACTGTACACCATACTGACACACACACTGTACACAATACTGACATACACTGTACACCATACTGACACACACTGTACACCATACTGACACACACTGTACACCATACGGACACACACTGTACACCATACTGACGCACACTGTACACCATACTGACACACACACTGTACACCATACTGACACACACACACTGTACACCATACTGACGCACACACTGTACACCATACTGACGCACACAATGTACACCATACTGACACACGCACACTGTACACCATACTGACACACACACTGTACACCATACTGACACACACACTGTACACCATACTGACACACACTGTACACCATACTGACACACACACACTGTACACCATACTGACACACACACACTGTACACCATACTGACACACACTGTACACCATACTGACACTCACACTGTACACCATATTGGCACACACACTGTACACCATACTGACACACACACTGTACACCATACTGACGCACACACACTGTACACCATACTGACACACACACACACTGTACACCATACTGACGCACACACTGTACACCATACTGACACATACACTGTACACCATACTGACACACACACTGTACACCATGCTGACACACACTCACTGTACACCATACTGACACACGCACACTGTACACCATACTGACACACACACTGTACACCATACTGACACACACACTGTACACCATACTGACACACACACACTGTACACCATACTGACACACACACACTGTTCACCATACTGACACACACTGTACACCATACTGACACACACACTGTACACCATACTGACACACACACTGTACACCATACTGACACACACTGTACACAATACTGACACACACACTGTACATCATACTGACACACACACTGTACACCATACTGACACACACACTGTACACCATACTGACACACACACTGTACACCATACTGACACACACTGTGCACAATACTGACACACACTGTACACCATACTGACACACACTGTACACCATACTGACACACATACTGTACACCATACTGACGCACACACTGTACACCATACTGACACACACACACACTGTACACCATACTGACACACACACACTGTACACCATACTGACACACACACACTGTACACCATACTGACGCACACACTGTACACCATACTGACACACACACACTGTACACCATACTGACACACACACACTGTACACCATACTGAAACACACACACTGTACACCATACTGACGCACACACACTGAACACCATACTGACACACACTGTACACCATACTGACGCACACACACTGAACACCATACTGACACACACTGTACACTATATTGACGCACACTGTACACCATACTGACACACACTGTAAATACAGTGTGTCACGGGCAAATACCCCGAAATTACCATCTCTTAAGAGTCTGAGTTTGGTGCAGTGGGTTAACGGCGTACCTGTTATGTCAGTTGCTGTGAGGCTTCTGTGCTGGCTAGGGTTCGAGTCTGCTGGTGTTCTAAAGTTGTGAAACTTCACTTGTGTGTTTAGGCAAGCTGTGCATATATATATATATATATATATATATATATATATATATATATATATATATATATATATATATATATATATATATATATATATATATATATATATATATATAACCACGCCATAGAAGTCAAACTCATTAATATAATTACCGTCAGGTATGCTGTAGGTATTGGCATTTTAGCATTCAACCCACATACCAAAAACCAACCACAATAATGTTAAGGAAAAAGATTAAATCTTTTGAAACTACTTTTTTTTTAATCAATTTGGAGTTGCAAATGAGTCGTGTCTAATGCCCGTGCAACGCTTTGCACAAGGTCTAAAATTAACGGCAAAAGTTGGACATTATCAGAATGTGAACTTATATAACAATTCAAAGGAAAATTTAGGACCATTAGCTGAATTTTACGGAAAAAACTCTTCCAATTAAAGTGCTTTGTTTGAAATTAGAGTTGCAGTAGTGGTTGTTTAATTATGGTGTTATGATCCACAGCGGCAGCTTGGGGTCTCACGTCCTCTGTGGCCTCTGATTGGAAGACCTTGAAAAAGGTACTCTGGCCAGTACTCATCACTGGGATGATGAGTATTCATCACCAGCAGGAACTGGCTACATGGTACTCTTCCCTTCAGGAGCCACAAATGGTCTTATCTTTTATTCGCAATTTAAAAAGAAATGTTTGAAAAATGATTCATTATTTTTAAAGAATTTGAAATATGAATCCAGATGTTATATCTGGGTATGGTAAGGCGGGACCGGGAGTTAAGCTCCAGTCCCGTCCACGTGGCTTTATTTACAAAACAGACAATGACGTCACTTCGGAATAAGTGCCACGATTATGGATATTAATTGCCTTATTGACAAATGAGCATCGACTCTTTAACATTATGAACCTAACCTAGGTGAACTTCCTCCTACAATATACCTTAAATCCAAACTCCAGATATATTCAGAAATATCCATATTTTTCTTTTATACACAGAATTTCATAATTTAATTCTGATTTTATCATTTCAAGTCTTGAAATTTGGATTTAAGAATGTATTAATAATCTTATATTTTCTCTGAAAGGATTCAAAGGTAAAACAAAAATATTTTATTGTAAACTGAGAAGTCTGCATTGTAAATTGTCTCAAACTTAATTTGTTTTCAAACTAAGTTTGTGAGTGATGATGGCACTTGGTCCATAATCATTCTATAAGTTACTTGAGTATAATAACGAGGTTCATCTTTTTTATTAGGTAATTATAACCATATAAATATAAAAATGTTAACAGTTATAAGGACTTATAACAAGACTTTTTCTCTAAGTTTCAACAGTGTTGAGCATCAATTGACAAAAGCCGCATTCTCATATATATATATATATATATATATATATATATATATATATATATATATATATATATATATATATATATATATATATGTCGTACCTAGTAGCCAGAACGCACTTCTCAGCCTATATGCAAGGCCCGATTTGCATAATAAGCCAAGTTTTCATGAATTAATTGTTTTTCGACTACCTAACCTACCTAACCTAACCTAACCCAACTTTTTCGGCTACCTAACCTAACCTAACCTATAAAGATAGGTTAGGTTAGGTAGGGTTGGTTTGGTTCCGTCATATATCTACGTTAATTTGAACTCAAATAAAAAAAATTGACCTCATACATAATGAAATGGGTAGGTTTATCATTTCATAAGAAAAAAATTAGAGAAAATATATTAATTCAGGAAAACTTGGCTTATTAGGCAAATTGGGCCTTGCATAGTAGGCTGAGAAGTGCGTTCTGGCTACTAGGTACGACATATATATATATATATATATATATATATATATATATATATATATATATATATATATATATATATATATATATATATATATATATATAATATAATATATATTTTGACCAAACCACTTACTAGAAATTGAAGAACTGACGTTTTGGTCCGTCCTGTACCATTATCAAGTCCGTATACCTTATACATGACCATTATCATGTATACGGCATATGGTGAGCGGGTGTGTACCATCATGTATAAGGTACATGTTGAGCCAGACTGCACCTGCCTGCACCAGAGTAAGACCTGCACCAGAGTAAGGCCTGCACCAGAGTAAGGCCTGCACCAGAGTAAGGCCTGCACCAGAGTAAGGCCTGCACCAGAGTAAGGCCTGCAGGTGTGTAAGGCCTGCACCAGAGTAAGGCCTGCAGGTGTGTAAGGCCTGCACCAGAGTAAGGCCTGCACCAGAGTAAGACCTGCACCAGAGTAAGGCCTGCACCAGAGTAAGACCTGCACCAGAGTAAGGCCTGCACCAGAGTAAGGCCTGCACCAGAGTAAGACCTGCACCAGAGTAAGGCCTGCACCAGAGTAAGGCCTGCACCAGAGTAAGGCCTGCACCAGAGTAAGGCCTGCACCAGAGTAAGGCCTGCAGGTGTGTAAGGCCTGCACCAGAGTAAGGCCTGCAGGTGTGTAAGGCCTGCACCAGAGTAAGGCCTGCAGGTGTGTAAGGCCTGCACCAGAGTAAGGCCTGCACCAGAGTAAGGCCTGCACCAGAGTAAGGCCTGCACCAGAGTAAGGCCTGCACCAGAGTAAGGCCTGCAGGTGTGTAAGGCCTGCACCAGAGTAAGGCCTGCAGGTGTGTAAGGCCTGCACCAGAGTAAGGCCTGCACCAGAGTAAGGCCTGCACCAGAGTAAGGCCTGCACCAGAGTAAGGACTGCACCAGAGTAAGGCCTGCAGGTGTGTAAGGCCTGCACCAGAGTAAGGCCTGCAGGTGTGTAAGGCCTGCACCAGAGTAAGGCCTGCACCAGAGTAAGGCCTGCACCAGAGTAAGGCCTGCAGGTGTGTAAGGCCTGCACCAGAGTAAGGCCTGCAGGTGTGTAAGGACTGCACCAGAGTAAGGCCTGCAGGTGTGTAAGGCCTGCACCAGAGTAAGGCCTGCACCAGAGTAAGGACTGCACCAGAGTAAGGCCTGCAGGTGTGTAAGGCCTGCACCAGAGTAAGGCCTGCACCAGAGTAAGGACTGCACCAGAGTAAGGACTGCACCAGAGTAACGACTGCACCAGAGTAAGGCCTGCACCAGAGTAAGGCCTGCACCAGAGTAAGGCCTGCAGGTGTGTAAGGCCTGCACCAGAGTAAGGCCTGCAGGTGTGTAAGGCCTGCACCAGAGTAAGGCCTGCAGGTGTGTTCATGGAAGCCTTCCGTTACTGGGGGACATTTGTAAACATGGAGCAGAGTTAAGGCGGTCGTAGGAAGTCACCAGCTCTGCCTCTGTCTTCCTCCTCCTACAATGTGTGTTCGTGTTCCTTTGGAAAAGAATTCATGGAGCTTAGTAAAAACATTTTCTGATTCTCCTTTTTTCAGAATATACAGACTGAGACGAGAGCTGTCTTTGTGATGGCAATGTTAAACTCCAAGCTGGAGTCTTTTTGATGGCTGTGTTAAACTCCATTATATTTGTGATGGCAAATGTGTCGTGTGTGTGCGTCTGTATATATATATATATATATATATATATATATATATATATATATATATATATATATATATATATATATATATATATATATATATATATGGTAGCAGTCTTTCTTGTAAACATACGTTGTTGCATATGACCGAAAGGTTAAGATTAATGATTCTTACACGAATCTTCTCAATATTCTTATGATTTTCTTAACATAAGAAGAGGGAATTTCTCTGTCGAGGAAAATTGAAAAATTAACTCTCCAAAGTTCATTTTTTACACATTATTATTGTTTGACGCCTAGAAGCGTTTCGCAAGGTACTCCTTACATTTTAAAATACAATTTTGCCGTGTTGTTGTTGTTTAAGATTCATCTACTGGGAACTAAAAGTTCCAAGTAGCACGGAATATGGTGAGCCCGTGATGGATTTACTTTGCTCAGGAGCGGGGCTGAAACTGGAATGTTTTACCGTGTTTAACATCGGATTATATACTCTTTGGGTGAGGTGGTCTATGGCTCTATGACCCTTATTTCATTCCTATGACCCTTCTTTCATCCCTATGGCCATTCTTTCATCCCTATGGCAATTCTTTCATTCAGTCTTTTGTTTCCAGAAATCGTAGCTAAGAGTAAAGTTTAACTACCTCATATGTCGTTATATTTTATTGGTAGATGCCAATTGGTTGTTTAACAGGACCATCACAGTTGACTGAAAGGTCAGACACTTGCCGCCCGAGACCCACATAAATATTCACAACACTCTGCACTTGTTGTTTCGAAGCCCAATAATGTTTTTCAGGCTGAGCCAATTAGTGTTCTCTGCAATGATGATGCAAAGGCGGTGAGTAGTGATCAGTATTTAATATCCCACATTGTCAGTTGAAGACTGTTTTGTAACTATACTGATGCATCTGGCTGTATTATACGTGTGTATGTGAGGATACAGCCATCTGTATTGTTTACTGTTGAATGCATTATTATTAGTGACCTTGTTAACCCCCCCCCCTAGGAGCATTAATGAGACCAAATAACCTGGCCGGCATTGAGCAGTACCCTGGCCGGCTCTGTGGATAGAGTAGAGCAGTACCCTGGCCGGCTCTGAGGATAGAGTAGAGCAGTACCCTGGCCGGCTCTGAGGATAGAGTAGAGCAGTACCATGGCCGGCTCTGTGGATAGAGTGGAGCAGTACCCTGGCCGGCTCTGAGGATAGAGTAGAGCAGTACCCTGGCCGCCTCTGTGGATAGAGTGGAGCAGTACCCTGGCCGGCTCTGTGGATAGAGTAGAGCAGTACCCTGGCCGGCTCTGAGGATAGAGTAGAGCAGTACCCTGGCCGGCTCTGAGGATAGAGTAGAGCAGTACCCTGGCCGGCTCTGTGGATAGAGTGGAGCAGTACCCTGGCCGGCTCTGTGGATAGAGTAGAGCAGTACCCTGGCCGGCTCTGAGGATAGAGTAGAGCAGTACCCTGGCCGCCTCTGTGGATAGAGTGGAGCAGTACCCTGGCCGGCTCTGTGGATAGAGTAGAGCAGTACCCTGGCCGGCTCTGTGGATAGAGTGGAGCAGTACCCTGGCCGGCTCTGTGGATAGAGTAGAGCAGTACCCTGGCCGGCTCTGTGGATAGAGTAGAGCAGTACCCCTGGCCGGCTCTGTGGATAGAGTAGAGCAGTACCCTGGCCGGCTCTGTGGATAGAGTGGAGCAGTACCCTGGCCGGCTCTGTGGATAGAGTGGAGCAGTACCCCTGGCCGGCTCTGTGGATAGAGTAGAGCAGTACCCTGGCCGGCTCTGAGGATAGAGTAGAGCAGTACCCTGGCCGGCTCTGTGGATAGAGTAGAGCAGTACCCTGGCCGGCTCTGTGGATAGAGTAGAGCAGTACCCTGGCCGGCTCTGTGGATAGAGTAGAGCACGGTGGACAGAGTATAAAGGGAAGCTATGACTCGGAGAAGTAAACTTTACAATCTAGAGATTGACAATAAAAACGGAAACCTGCCAGAAATACGGAATTTTAGGACCACCAAATCTGTTAAAAACGGCATTAATCTTTTTAAAAATTATTATTAGGAAGAAATAATAAAAAAAAAAACATGAATTTCTTGAGAGATTGAGAAAGTTAATTTGGAATATCACATTTAAAGTTTGCAAATTAGCTGCCACTGAAGCCGTCTACAGACTGAATTAAAATGTCATTGTTTCAAGTTGTTGGACACGCGACAAAGAAAACGAAGTGACCACTAAAGAAAACGAAGTGACCACTAAAGAAAACGAAGTATTCACCCTAAAATTCGAGGACACTGGGAAACATTACACATGGAAACCTTTGCAGATAAACTAGTCCATAGTTAAGCCTGGTCCAGGGCCATAACACCAGCCAGCAGCCTAGTGCCAGGTCATACGTGTAAATCTTCTCCCAAACAGATTTAACAAATCTGTTTCGAATTAAACCAATCTTAAAATAACATGATCAAATTGTGGCACTTTTTTCATTTGGGTTCAAATGTTATTCGAAACCAAATTGTTAAAGCAAAGTTTAATATAAAGATTGTGTGACTTAATCTTTCTGACCAATTATTCATAGCATGATCTCTCTCTCTGTTCTCAGAGACCTCTGTCCGACAGAGGGATCATCTGTTCATCAGCTGACTTCATCTCTGACAATCAAGATATAAACATTCTAATGCTAAATAAGTTTAATTAAGAGAAAAAACACACAGGTGCTTACGGGATGACATTTGATATGCTTGACAACATCTCTGAGGAAATACCACGGAACTGCCTTGTTAGTAATATGTATCCAGCAAGATGATGAGTCACAATAACGGGGCTGAAGATATGACCAAAGCACACGTCAGAAGATGGAGAGACGACAACGTGTCGGTCCGTCGTGGTCCGACACGACATCATAATGGTCCACCACCGACCGAAACGTCGTTGTTTCTCCATCTTCTGCTGTGTGGTTTGGTCATAATTTTTCTAGCAAAATAACTATTTATATAAACCATGATGAGGTGTTAAACGTGCATTAGTAACTATGAATAATAGGAGACCTTGGCAGCAAAATAGCAAGGCAACGCTGAGAATATAGAGTAGAGCAACCTTGAAGCAAAAATTAGAGTAACCTTGGGACATATGCAAATTAGAGTAACCAGGAAGGGGTTATCTTGAGGAAGGGGTTATCTTGAGATGATTTCGGGGCTTTAGTGTCCCCGCGGCCCGGTCCTTGACCAGGCCTCCACCCCCAGGAAGCAGCCCGTGACAGCTGACTAACACCCAGGTACCTATTTTACTGCTAGGTAACAGGGGCATAGGGTGAAAGAAACTCTGCCCATTGTTTCTCGCCGGCGCCCGGGATCGAACCCAGGACCACAGGATCACAAGTCCAGCGTGCTGTCCGCTCGGCCGACCGACCATATAACACCTAGAAGGAACCCTGGAAAGATAAAAATAATAATTATGGTATGGATGGTAGAAGGTCAATTGCTTCGACTCAATCTCAGGGCCACATTGCTAAACATAAATATATATTTAGTAAACATCTTTATGTACTTAATGTAGCATGTAAAGTACTCGTTCCATCAGTGTAATTATTCAAAGAACTGTGAATGTACAGTTCCACTGTGACAGTCTCCTCGTGTGCAGACAAAAGTCATCGTCCCAGTACAACTACAAGGACGTACATTACTACACACGGTAGAGCTACAATAATAATAATGGTATGGCAGGGAAGCTAGAGGGTAGAGCACCATACAACTTTACACAGCACCATATGACAGGTTATCTCCCGGCCAAAGGTCTCATGTGGATAACAGTGTGTTAAATACACCATACTGCTCCTCCAGAGGCCACACGACCTGTTGTGTAATTTATATAAGGAACAGAAAACGGGTCGCCGATAACTTTCCGAAATGTTGTCATTGGCATGTGGAACAAGTTGCTAATAACATTTCAAAGAACACGATGACATAGTTATATATATATATACTATATATATATATATATATATATATATATATATATATATATATATATATATATATATATTGTGACGGTAAAGTAGTGGAGTATGGTGGTCGGCAGTCTTCCACTGGCAGATGTCAAAGCCAGGCCACATATACAGAAACAAAAAGTAAAAAAAAAGAAAAAAAAGAATGACTGCTTGTTTGATAATCTGTAGTAAGGTAAGGGAAGAGACACAAAACACAATAATAAACAATGACATTTAATAAATCTAAAAAACAAATTGAAATAAAGGCAATTCCTTGGCAGAGTAAATGTGCAAGACAACAAGTGAAAAAAAAACTGAACACAGAAATGAATTACGTTAAAGAGAGGATAAATGACATACAATATAAAAATAGTGTTGGGAATATATGCGCTAGCTATTAACCACTATTTGATCACACGAGGTGAGTCAACTAGGTGTTCGTAGCTTAGGAGCACAAGATATTCTGATGATGGTGCTGCCAGTCGACCCCGACGTTGCCTTGGCTTGGAACGTGGTTGGAGAAGGATTGAAGTGGTGCGTTCTCGAACGGCCAATGAGAATGCAGGACGGCCGGCAACAGGTAGTTTGGCTGGGACTGCAGCAGTTGCGGGTCGGTGCGGCAGCCAGGTGTGCAGGAATGGGGGGACGGGGGAGTATGCAGGTGCTTGGCTGGTCTTGATATACGTTTAAGCTGCTGTAAACCGTATCTTGAATATTGTGTAGAACGTGATGATAATAAGAAAGAGCAGGCTAAATCTCTGGGAAGAGATTATCGTCACAATATATATATATATATATATATATATATATATATATATATATATATATATATATATATATATATATATATATATATGCGAACAAGCCTGAATGGTCCCCAGGACTATATGCGAATGAAAACTCACACCCCAGAAGTGACTCGAACCCATACTCCCAGGAGCAACGCAACTGGTATGTACAAGACGCCTTAAACCACTTGACCATCACGACCGGACATAATGAGGTGATAGCCGAAGCTATTTGAACCACCTCACCGCCGGCACTTGCATGGTTATCTTGGGCATAGCATTTTACCAAATCACCTCATTCTTTGGGGCACACATGAGGAACACAAATGCGAACAAGCCTGAATGGTCCCCAGGACTATATGCGAATGAAAACTCACACCCCAGAAGTGACTCGAACCCATACTCCCAGGAGCAACGCAACTGGTATGTACAAGACGCCTTAAACCACTTGACCATCACGACCGGACATAATGAGGTGATAGCCGAAGCTATTTGAACCACCTCACCGCCGGCACTCGGATGGTTATCTTGGGCATAGCATTTTACCAAATCACCTCATTCTTTGGGGCACACGTGAGGAACACAAATGCGAACAAGCCTGAATGGTCCCCAGGACTATATGCGAATGAAAACTCACACCCCAGAAGTGACTCGAACCCATACTCCCAGGAGCAACGCAACTGGTATGTACAAGACGCCTTAAACCACTTGACCATCACGACCGGACATAATGAGGTGATAGCCGAAGCTATTTGAACCACCACACCGCCGGCACTTGGATGGTTATCTTGGGCATAGCATTTTACCAAATCACCTCATTCTTTGGGGCACACGTGAGGAACACAAATGCGAACAAGCCTGAATGGTCCCCAGGACTATATGCGAATGAAAACTCACACCCCAGAAGTGACTCGAACCCATACTCCCAGGAGCAACGCAACTGGTATGTACAAGACGCCTTAAACCACTTGACCATCACGACCGGACATAATGAGGTGATAGCCGAAGCTATTTGAACCACCTCACCGCCGGCACTCGGATGGTTATCTTGGGCATAGCATTTTACCAAATCACCTCATTCTTTGGGGCACACGTGAGGAACACAAATGCGAACAAGCCTGAATGGTCCCCAGGACTATATGCGAATGAAAACTCACACCCCAGAAGTGACTCGAACCCATACTCCCAGGAGCAACGCAACTGGTATGTACAAGACGCCTTAAACCACTTGACCATCACGACCGGACATAATGAGGTGATAGCCGAAGCTATTTGAACCACCTCACCGCCGGCACTCGGATGGTTATCTTGGGCATAGCATTTTACCAAATCACCTCATTCTTTGGGGCACACGTGAGGAACACAAATGCGAACAAGCCTGAATGGTCCCCAGGACTATATGCGAATGAAAACTCACACCCCAGAAGTGACTCGAACCCATACTCCCAGGAGCAACGCAACTGGTATGTACAAGACGCCTTAAACCACTTGACCATCACGACCGGACATAATGAGGTGATAGCCGAAGCTATTTGAACCACCTCACCGCCGGCACTCGGATGGTTATCTTGGGCATAGCATTTTACCAAATCACCTCATTCTTTGGGGCACACGTGAGGAACACAAATGCGAACAAGCCTGAATGGTCCCCAGGACTATATGCGAATGAAAACTCACACCCCAGAAGTGACTCGAACCCATACTCCCAGGAGCAACGCAACTGGTATGTACAAGACGCCTTAAAACACTTGACCATCACGACCGGACATAATGAGGTGATAGCCGAAGCTATTTGAACCACCTCACCGCCGGCACTCGGATGGTTATCTTGGGCATAGCATTTTACCAAATCACCTCATTCTTTGGGGCACACGTGAGGAACACAAATGCGAACAAGCCTGAATGGTCCCCAGGACTATATGCGAATGAAAACTCACACCCCAGAAGTGACTCGAACCCATACTCCCAGGAGCAACGCAACTGGTATGTACAAGACGCCTTAAACCACTTGACCATCACGACCGGACATAATGAGGTGATAGCCGAAGCTATTTGAACCACCTCACCGCCGGCACTCGGATGGTTATCTTGGGCATAGCATTTTACCAAATCACCTCATTCTTTGGGGCACACGTGAGGAACACAAATGCGAACAAGCCTGAATGGTCCCCAGGACTATATGCGAATGAAAACTCACACCCCAGAAGTGACTCGAACCCATACTCCCAGGAGCAACGCAACTGGTATGTACAAGACGCCTTAAACCACTTGACCATCACGACCGGACATAATGAGGTGATAGCCGAAGCTATTTGAACCACCTCACCGCCGGCACTCGGATGGTTATCTTGGGCATAGCATTTTACCAAATCACCTCATTCTTTGGGGCACATTCTTTGGTTTTCCACTGTATACAAACATTCATTTTATAGCTGACTATTTGATGTACAAATATAGAAATTTTAAAATATAGATAAACAGCATTTGTCTGCTGTTTAATCGTTACTACTATTCAAGTTTTATATGTGATGTAAAAGGTTTTAATAACTCAGAACTGATTTTTTTATCTGATGTCAAGTTCTTTTTGTAATGTCTATTGGAAAATACATTATATGCTAAGGAGAGTATTATGAGACAGGAGCCTTGCAACACACTCTGCAACTCTCAAAGTTGCTAGGAAACAACACTATTTTCATCGTGAATTTGTGATTGCAAATTATTTCTGAATTATTTTTGAGTGTTGGTTAAGTTACAATATTGTGATTTTGTCATTGTACTGATGTTAATCCCCCCCCCCATGCTGCTTGTGTATTGTCTTGTCCACACAAGTGTTATCTGGCTTTGTTAGGCAGTTAATTGTTATATATGCGCCATGTTATATATGCGACTTGTTATATAAGCGCCTTGTTACATATGGGCTTTATTATATATATGCGCCTTTTTCATGATTATTCATATCGTGCCTGAAGGGAAGGGAACTACCAGTGGAAAACGCCAAGCCATGTCGACTATATAACACTGGGAAGGGATTATGATAAGGATTTGGGATGGGACGGGGGAAAGGAATGGTGACTAACCATTTGGACGGTCGGGGATTGAACGCCGACATCTATTGGATTTGTTTTCTTTGTTGCTTTAAATTGAAATGTTTAAAACCATCAAAGTTATACTTCAACCTTTTTGTTTGTTACTGGCAGCTGAGGTTAGTATATTCCGAGAGGTGTTCTCTAGTCTCGGTGTGTATACCCTGAGTATACTTTAGTCCTTGACAGTGATCAGGACACACCCGCTACTTTAGTCCGTGACAGTGCCAGGACTCACCTGCTACTTTAGTCCTTGACAGTGCTCAGGACTCACCCGCTACTTTAGTCCTTGACAGTGATCAGGACACACCCACTACTTTAGTCCTTGACAGTGCTCAGGACTCACCTGCTACTTTAGTCCTTGACAGTGCTCAGGACTCACCCGCTACTTTAGTCTTTGACAGTGCTCAGGACACACCCGCTACTGTAGTCCTTGACAGTGCTCAGGACACACCCGCTACTTTAGTCTTTGACAGTGCTCAGGACTCACCCGCTACTTTAGTCTTTGACAGTGCTCAGGACACACCCACTACTTTAGTCCTTGACAGTGCTCAGGACTCACCTGCTACTTTAGTCCTTGACAGTGCTCAGGACTCACCCGCTACTTTAGTCCTTGACAGTGCTCAGGACACACCCGCTACTTTAGTCCTTGACAGTGCTCAGGACACACCCGCTACTTTAGTCCTTGACAGTGCTCAGGACACACCCGCTACTTTAGTCCTTGACAGTGCTCAGGACTCACCCGCTACTGTAGTCCTTGACAGTGTTCAGGACACACCCGCTACTGTAGTCCTTGACAGTGTTCAGGACACACCCGCTACTTTAGTCCTTGACAGTGCTCAGGACTTACCTGCTACTTTAGTCCTTGACAGTGCTCAGGACTTACCCGCTACTTTAGTCCTTGACAGTGTTCAGGACTCACCCGCTACTTTAGTCCTTGACAGTGCTCAGGACTTACCCCTACTTAGTCCTTGACAGTGCTCAGGACTCACCCCCTACTTTAGTCCTTGACAGTGCTCAGGACTTACCCGCTACTTTATCCTTGCAGTGCTCAGGACTCACCCGCTACTTTAGTCCTTGACAGTGCTCAGGACTCACCCCCTACTTTAGTCCTTGACAGTGCTCAGGACTCACCCGCTACTTTAGTCCTTGACAGTGCTCAGGACTCCCCGCTACTTTAGTCCTTGACAGTGCTCAGGACACACCGCTACTTTAGTCCTTGACAGTGCTCAGGACTCACCCGCTACTTTAGTCCTTGACAGTGCTCAGGACTCACCCGCTACTTTAGTCCTTGACAGTGCTCAGGACTCACCGCTACTTTAGTCCTTGACAGTGCTCAGGACTCACCCCTACTTTAGTCCTTGACAGTGTTCAGGACACACCCGCTACTTTAGTCCTTGACAGTGCTCAGGACACACCCGCTACTTTAGTCCTTGACAGTGCTCAGGACTCACCCGCTACTTTAGTCTTGACAGTGCTCAGGACTCACCCGCTACTTTATCCTTGACAGTGCTCAGGACTCACCCGCTACGTAGTCCTTGACAGTGCTCAGGACTCACCCTATTTAGTCCTTGACAGTGCTCAGACTCACCCGCTACTTTAGTCCTTGACAGTGCTCAGGACACACCCGCTACTTTAGTCCTTGACAGTGCTCAGGACTCACCCGCTACTTTAGTCCTTGACAGCTCAGGACACACCCGCTACTTTAGTCCTTGACAGTGCTCAGGACACACCCACTACTTTATTGTCCTTGACAGTGCTCAGGACACACCCACTACTTTAGTCCTTGACAGTGCTCAGGACACACCACTACTTTAGTCCTTGACAGTGCTCAGGACTCACCCGCTACTTTAGTCCTTGACAGTGTCAGGACACACCCGCTACTTTAGTCCTTGACAGTGCTCAGGACACACCCACTACTTTAGTCCTTGACAGTTCAGGACACACCGCTACTTTAGTCCTTGACAGTGCTCAGGACTCACCCGCTACTTTTCCTTGACAGTGCTCAGGACTCACCCGCTACTTTAGTCCTTGACAGTGTCAGACACACCCCCTACTTTAGTCCTTCCAGTGCTCAGGACTCACCCGCTACTTTAGTCCTTGACAGTGCTCAGGACTCACCCGCTACTTTAGTCCTTGACAGTGCTCAGGACTCACCCGCTACTTAGTCCTTGACAGTGCTCAGGACTCACCCGCTACTTTAGTCCTTGACAGTGCTCAGGATCACCCACTACTTTAGTCCTTGACAGTGCTCAGGACACACCCACTACTTTAGTCCTTGACAGTGCTCAGGACACACCCGCTACTTTAGTCCTTGACAGTGCTCAGGACTCACCCCTACTTTAGTCCTTGACAGTGTTCAGGACACACCCGCTACTTTAGTCCTTGACAGTGCTCAGGACACACCCCGCTACTTTAGTCCTTGACAGTGCTCAGGACTCACCCGCTACTTTAGTCCTTGACAGTGTTCAGGACACACCCCTCTACTGTAGTCCTTGACAGTGCTCAGGACTCACCCCTACTTTAGTCCTTGACAGTGCTCAGGACTCACCCACTACTTTAGTCCTTGACAGTGCTCAGACACACCCCTACTTTAGTCCTTGACAGTGCTCAGGACACCCGCTACTTTAGTCCTTGACAGTGCTCAGACTCACCCGCTACTTTAGTCCTTGACAGTGCTCAGGACTCACCCACTACTGTAGTCCTTGACAGTGCTCAGGACTCACCCACTACTGTAGTCCTTGACAGTGCTCAGGACTCCCCGCTACTTTAGTCCTTGACAGTGCTCAGGACTCACCCACTACTGTAGTCCTTGACAGTGCTCAGGACTCACCCACTACTGTAGTCCTTGACAGTGCTCAGGACTCACCCACTACTTTAGTCCTTGACAGTGCTCAGGACACACCCGCTACTTTAGTCCTTGACAGTGTTCAGGACTCACCCCTACTTTAGTCCTTGACAGTGTTCAGGACTCACCACCCCCTACTTTAGTCCTTGACAGTGCTCAGGACTCACTCGCTCCTCTTGCAAATTACGTCTGAACTTGGCAGTTTGCCTGTATGGTCGAAAATGGACGTAATTTGAAAATAACAAAAATGAAAATAAATTTGAGTATTTTTTCCACAACGGTAAGTGAAGTCCTCTGGTGGGTTAGGAGGGCAGGAAATTCTCCTAAAGTTTCAAAATGTCATTTAAACCGTTAATTGAAACATTCTCTCATAACCTAACCGAGTAAGCCGTAGGACTCAAACAGAAAACGGGACAGTACATCACTTTCGTGAGCCGATTCATTTCAAATTACGTCCATTTGTGGACATAGTGCGCATACGAGCGGAAAACGACGGTATTTTTAAGAGGACGGGTTGGAGGACTAGAGTATACTTGGTGGTTGGTGTATTAGCGTTGTTATGGCCTTAACCCTCCAGCTTAATATCCTTTTACCAATCATAAAAATACTGAAAATTTAAATTAAACTTGTATGGCATCCACGCCAGCACAGGAAGGTTGGAACGAGGGACACACAAGCATCACGTCT
Source organism: Procambarus virginalis (assembly GCA_020271785.1). NCBI lineage: Eukaryota > Metazoa > Arthropoda > Malacostraca > Decapoda > Cambaridae > Procambarus > Procambarus virginalis. Next base: position 18,699 of record WNGS01009144.1, read on the forward strand.
GGTGAAGAATTCCTATGCATCACGCACGTCAAGAATGATGAAGTAATTATGAAAAGAAGGCGTCTAGCCGGAGAGAGGCTATAGCACCATCTATCAAAAGTAACAATGAGTTGCTGATCATTAAATTTATCCAATAACAACCGGAGATGTCTAGCTGCGGTGTCCACCAGCAGTTACCCAACATAATCCTAAATAAATAAATAAATATTTATTAAAGAAAAAATAAATACATTCAAATTGCGTTACAATCAGAATGTTGGATTTCTCGCTAGTACAAGTACATACTATGCCTAAAGTCACTAATACGCACAGCGTTTCGGGCAAGAATCATCGGACACCATTTGTGATGAACTACGCACACAACAGAAGCAGTCCAGTACTATGGAAGGATTATATACTTATGTTCAAGGAAAGTTAGATGTTAAAGACCTGGACACTTACTATATGTTACCAGCGTCTTGGCTCTTGTTATGTACCACAAAAGAGATTATTTGGCCATTGGAGCTCGCCTGCTTCCTTAATGACTGTATGAGAGTGGTAGAGAAAAGTCAACTAGTAGTCCTTATTAGCCGAGGATGCACAGTGCCTAAGAGGCAGACCAGAATGGTAAGAAATACCTTCATGTTAACAAATGTTTACACAAATATAGAAATTAGTGCTCCTAAATGTAAATAATCTGTTATGGCTTGTGTTAATGTGGACTCCTTATTCACACATGTCCGACATAAAGATACTTCTAAGTTGATTTTTACTCCTTTTATCTGGAAAAGATTAATGCGTAATATTGGTTTAAATAGGAAGCATCTTGGTAAGGTAGTAGATACTGTACCAACAGATTCTGTTTTTGCTGTTGATGTTGAACTGTTTACACAAATAGTCGACCCGTGGAGGTCATCAATGGGCTCATCTTATGATATTTTGTATGTAATTTCGCAATAATGTGGATAGATACTTGTCCTGTGGAAGGAAGGAAAGAACTATCGGGAGAAAGCGACAAGCCATTTCGACTATATAGCACTTGGAAGGGGTCAGGATAAGGATTTATCCTGAGCAGTCCAGGATTTAAGCAGCCCAGGATATAGTAATGGTAAAATATGTCAGGCCAATCCTGCATACTCCAGGATTGGCCTGACATATGTGGTATACAAAGTTCTGAATGATTCCTTACACAAGTTTCTGAATGCCGTTCTTATGTTGGCCAGCCTGGCATATGCCGCTGATGTTATCCTCTTGATATGGGCTGCTGGGGACAGGTCTGGCGTGATGTCAACCCCCAAGTCTTTTTCTCGCTCTGACTCATGAAAAATTTCATCTCCCAGATGATACCTCAAACAGGTATGATCTAAATAGGGTTTTGAATCTAAATAGGGTTTTGAAATGGTCAAAAGATTGGCAGATGCAGTTTAATGCTGATAACTGTAAAGTTCTGAGGCTAGGTAATGATGATAGAGTTACAAGATACGAGCTAGATGGTGTTGAGATTGCGAAGTCGGATTGTGAAAGGGATCTGGGAGTTAAGATTAGTAAGAATTTAAAACAAAAGGATCAATGCATGAATGTTCGTAATAAGGCAAATAGGACACTGGGATTTATTAATCGAAGCGTTAGTAACAAGACACCTGGTGTGGTTCTTCAGCTATATCTTGCTCTGGTTAGGCCCCATTTAGATTATGCAGTTCAGTTTTGGTCGCCATACTATAGAATGGATATAAATTCACTTGAACGTGTCCAGCGTAGGATGACTAAGTTAATTCCCCAAATCAGAATCTTTCATATGAAGAAAGATTAACAAAGCTTAAATTGCATTCACTGGAAAGGCGAAGAGTTAGGGATGACATGATAGAGGGTTTACAAGTGGATGAATGGACATAACAAAGGGGATATTAATAGTGCATTAAAAGTATCAACACAAGACAGAACACGAAACAATGGGTATAAATTGGATAAATTTAGATTTAGGAAAGACTTGGGTAAATACTGGTTCGGTAACAGGGTTGTTGATTTGTGGAACCAATTTCTGCGTAACGTGGTGTAGGTGGGGTCCCTCGATTGTTTCAAGCTTGGGTTGGACATGTATATGAGTGGGATTGGGTGGTTATAGATAGGAGCTGCCTCGTATTGGCCAATAGGCCTTCTGCAGTTGCCTTTGTTCTTATGTTCTTACCTAGTATCTGGCCTCCTGCTACCTACGTCTATCTTTATTACATTACATTTGTTTTGGATTAACTCTAACAACATTTGTTAGACCATTCCTTCACTTGCTGGGTCGTCTTGAAGCCTCAAGCAGTCCCCCTCTGTCTTAATCCTTCTCATAATTTTGGCATCTTCAGCAAACATTGAGAGAAATGAATCTATACCCTCCGGGAGATCATTACATATATCAGAAACAGAATAGGACCAAGTACAGAGCCCTGTTGGACTTCACTGGTGACTTCACGCCAATCCGAGACTCACCCGTACCGTAACTCTCTGCTTCCTATTGCTCAGGTACTCCCTTATCCACTGGAGCACCTTACCAGCTACACCTGCCTGTCTCTCCAGCTTATGTACCAGCCTCTTATGCGGTACTGTGTCAAAGACTTTCCGACAATCCAAGAAAATTCAGTCCGCCCAGCCTTCTCTTTCTTGCTTAATCTTTGTCACCTGGTCGTAGAATTCTATTAAGCCAGTCAGGCAGATTTACCCTCCCTGAACCCATGTTGGCGATTTGTCACGAAGTCCCTTCTCTCCAGATGTGCTACCAGGATATTTCTCACGATCTTCTCCATCACCTTGCATGGTATACAAGTCAAGAACACTGACCAAGGACACAAGCACGCTGGATACGTAGTCCTGAGTCCGGGGTTTGATTCCCAGCGCCGGCGGAAGCAAAAATGGCCAGTTTCTTTCACCCTGATGTCCCTAGTACCTAGCAGTAAATAGGTACCCGAGTTAGACAGCTGCTACGGGCTGCTTGCTGGGTGTGTGCATGTGTGAAAAAATAATAGTACTGTGTGTGTATTCACCTAGTTGTGTTTGCTGGGGTTTGAGCTTTGCTCTTTCGGCCCGCCTCTCAACTGTCAATCAACCTGTTTCCTAACACTATTTTTTTTTCTCTCTCTCCCCACACCACACCACACACACACCAGGAAGCAGCCGGTAGCAGCTGTCTAACTCCCAGGTACCTATTACTGCTAGGTAATAGGGACATCAGGTGAAGAAACTGCACATTTTTGCTTCCGCCAGCGCTGGTCTCAAACCCCGACCTCAGGACTACGTATCCAGCGTGCTGTCACTCAGCCGCCACGCCACCCAAAACACGTGTGTTTTGTGTGTGGGTGTGGGGGAGGGGTGTGTGGTGTGTGTGTGTGTACTCACCTAATTGTGCTTGCGGGGGTGAGCTTGGCTCTTGGTCCCGCCTCTCAACTGTCAATCAACTGGTGTACAGTTTCCTGAGCCTACTGGGCTCTATCATATCTACATTTGAAACTGTGTATGGAGTCAGCCTCCACCACATCACTGCCTAGTGCATTCCATTTACTAACTACTCTGACACTGAAAAAGTTCTTTCTAATGTCTCTGTGGCTCATTTTGGTACTCAGCTTCCACCTGTGTCCCCTTGTTCGCGCCCCTCCAGTGTTGAATAGTTCATCCTTGTTTACCCGGTCAATTCCCCTGAGGATTTTGTAGGTTGTGATCATGTCCCCCCTTACTCTTCTGTCTCCAGTGTCGTAAGTTGCATTTCCGCAGCCTTTCCTCATAACTCATGCTCTTAGTTCTGGGACTAGTCTAGTAGCATACCTTTGGACTTTTTCCAGCTTCGTCTTGTGCTTGACAAGGTACGGGCTCCATGCTGGGGCCGCGTACTCCAGGATTGGTCTTACATATGTGGTGTACAAGATTCTGAATGATTCCTTACACAGGTTCCTGAACGCCGTTCTGATGTTAGCCAGCCTCGCATATGCCGCAGACGTTATTCTCTTTATGTGGCTTCAGGAGACAGGTTTGGTGTGATATCAACTCCTAGATCTTTCTCTCTGTCTGTTTCATTAAGTACTTCATCCCCTATTCTGTATCCTGTGTCTGGCCTCCTGTATCCCTGCCTAGTTTCATTACTTTGCATTTACTGGGTTGAACTTCAACAGCCATTTGTGGACCATTCACTCAGTCTATCTAGGTCATCTTGTAGCCTCCTACTATCATCCTCTGTTTCAATCCTCCTCATATTTTTGCATCGTCGGCAAACATTGAGAGGAACGAATCTATACCCTCTGGGAGATCATTACATATACCAGAAACTATAGGTCCAAGGACTGACCCCTGCGGGACTCCACTTGTAACGTCTCGCCAATCTGAGACTTCACCCCTCACACAGACTCGTTGTCTCCTGTTGCTTAGGTACTCCTCTATCCACGGAGTACCTTCCTTTCACTCCAGCCTGCATCTCCAACTTTCGCACTAGCCTCTTGTGTGGCACTGTATCAAAGGCTTTTGGACAATCCAAAAATATGCAGTCTGCCCACCCTTCTCTTTCTTGCCTTATTTTTGTTGCCTGGTCGTAGAATTCAAGTAACCCTGTGAGGCAGGACCTGCCATCCCTGAACCCATGTTGGTGCTGTGTTACAAAGTTCCTTCGCTCCAGATCCACCTAGTTTTTTTCGCACAATCTTCTCCATCAGCTTGCATGGTATGCAGGTTAGGGACACTGGCCTGTAGTTCAGTGCCTCCTGTCTATCCCCTTTCTTGTATATCGGGACTACGTTAGCTGCTTTCCAAATATCTGGCAGTTCCCCTGTTGCCAGTGACTTGTTATACAATGGAGAGTGGTAGGCACAGTTCTCGCTCCTTCCTTTAGAACCCATGGGGAGATTCCATCTGGGCCTATAGCCTTTGTCACATCCAACTCTAGTAAACACTTCCTTACTTCCCGCTGGTAATCTCAAAGTCTTCCAGTGGTTCCTGGTAGCTATTCCCTCTCTTACCTCTGGAATTTCTCCTTGCTCGAAGGTGAGACCTCCTGGAATTTCTTATTCAACTCCTCACACACTTCCTTGTCATTTGTAGTGAATCTCCGCCCCTATCCTCAGTTCATAACCTGTTCCTTTACTGTTGTTTTTCTCCTGATGTGGCTATGCAACAATTTAGGCTGAGTCTTTGCCTTGCTTGCGATAAATCCCTATGCCACGTTTCTAGTGCCTATTGCCATCGTTTCTGCCTGGACTGGGTGTAAGCCTACTGACATCTTCACCCCTTGCATGGTTCAGTAGGCACATTGCAGCGTTTCATCCAAGCTAGTGCATACTCTTCTGAAATAGATTTAGTAAACCTGAAGAATTTTTCCTTTTTTATTTCTCTAATATTTATTAGGCCAATTTAGCAAGTTGCAAAAGTCAACTTGCAATGTGAGATCCGTAAAATTGTGAAGTGGACTGGTGTTTTGATGTTGAAAGCACAGTAAATTAATTATTAATTTAATATAGAAATTTGTATATGTCCATAAGTTATTCTTTCTTGTTCTGATGTCATTCTTGTAGAGGCTCTCCATAGTTTACAGCCTAATGGACAACATTCCCTCCATCTCACTTACCGCTCTCGTTAAACTTTAAGACAATACAGTACGAAAGAATCTTATGGGAAAATTTATCAAAGCTTTTTTTGATATTAATATGTTTCGTACCCACATTCTTCTCATGAACATAAAGCCATAGAGTTGTTGAGCGTTAGCAACTGTTCTGCAATCAACGGATCAATTTTAATATTTGGTTATCACAGTGGATACCTCCACTTTTTGTTAGTGTGTCAACTAATGGATGTTGTTGAAATGTGATTACGTATTAGGAAGCCTCCGATCATCCTTGGGCTCGTAAGGGTGTCAAAGTTATGTGCGCGTGATTACGGTGAGCAAAATCAAAAAATCGTCTCAAGTCAATAATTGTCTCCTAACCCAAAAAATATGTAAAAATATCAAAATTAAGATCATAAAAAAAATATCAATAATTCTTTGTCTTGTTTTGATCGGTGAGTTAGTCTTAGGCAGAACCAGTTCCTTTTCATCAATTCCTATTAAACATTCTAAGAATCCACCAAAAATACAGAATATTAAAAAAAACATAATCTCCCTTAAAATTTCCTTTTAATATTCTTATAAAGTGTGCGTTCTCTACGACATCAGGTTTAATTCCAACATAAGAATTATTCAGAGATTTTGTGAAATGTAGTTTTTAGTGAATAATTTATAATCTATAATGTTCCCAAAGTAGTAAAATATTTATATGCTTAAAAATAAAATTAAAAAAATCATTTCATCAAAATTTCATCTTCATTCTATGAATTTTTATGTTATTGTAACAATTATCTTAAAATTTTTAGTTTAATTTCTACTATTTCTTTATTTCCCAAATTCCATTATCACTTCACACTAAAACATTCTCTCTCTTTATCCTCTCTCCTCTCTCTCCCTATCTCTCTCATCTCTGCCTTGCTCTATCTCTCTCTCTCTCTCTCTCTCTCTCTCATCTTCTCTCTCTCTCTCTTCTCTCTCTTCTCTCTCTTATATCTCTCTCTCTTCTGTGTCTCTCTTCTCTCTCTCTCATCTTTACCCAGCCCGCAGTGGGGTCCCCATGTGAGACGTCAGGGGAGAAGCATATACCAGAGATAATCAGCGGTGTGTCAGCATTGAGGGCGAGCCGCGAGGTCGGCCGTGGGATAATTTGCGACTGAGCACCATGTATGTGAACTGGTGCCATACATCGGGCCACGGGTTATGTCCATGTAGAGTAAAGGGACAAGGTTCGTACAGGTTAGAGTATGGCCAGGGTTATGTCCAGGTGAGTACTGGCCAAGGGTTTATGTCACCTGACCAAGGTAGAGTACGGGCCAAGAGTTATGTCCAGGTAGAGTACTGGCAAGGGTTCTGTCAGGTACGTCAGGGCCATAAAGGGTTATGTCCAGTTAAAGGTAGGATTAAGGCAAAGGTTCTAATGTCATGGTTAGAGCCCAGGGCACCAAACGGAGTTTGATAATGCCAGGTAGGTACGGGCAAGGGTTATGTCCAGTAGAGTACGGGCCAAGGTATGTCATGTAGAGTACTGGCCAATGGTTATGTCCAGGTAGAGTACATGCCAGGGGTTATGTCCAGGTAGAGTACATGCCAGGGGTTATGTCCAGGTAGAAGAGAGAAGAAAACGGGTACCAAAGGGTTATGTCCAGGTAGGTACTGGGCTCAAAGGGTTAGTCAGGTAGAGTACGGGCCAAGGGTTTGCAGGTAG
>WNGS01009145.1:12765-22765 GCA_020271785.1 Procambarus virginalis
AAAGTTAGAAAAAGTAGTACAGGATAACCTAGATGGAAACCAGGAATGATTGAAGGCATGAAAGAAATACCCGTACCTTGTACAGGTGGTCAACAGCTGCAATGCATTGAAATAAACAGAAAAAATGTGGATACCATTTCCATTCAAATTTTAAGAGAGATTCGGGTAAGATTTCGAAGGTCATTCAAGTTATACTGCTGCCCATACAACCGTACTATTATAGGCGCGGCCTTAAGAGCAACACCAGGCTTTCGTTCCGGCGTCTCTGTTAGGCAAGTAACTAGCAGGTGATTGATGGTTTTTATAGATTCAGCTACTCGGAACAAGTTCCAAGTAGCACGGGCTATGGTGAGCCCGTAACTTACGTAGCACAGAGCGGGGCAAGTACCACGGGCTATAGTGAGCCCGAAATGGACTTACCTGGCACAGGAGCGATGCTGTGTGCTTGATTGATGTATGAAGATTAAGTCATCCAAGAGGTGGCATGGGCACGAAGCCCCGTAGTATTGGTAGGTTGTTGTTGTTTTTTGTTTTGGCTTCAACTGCTGGGGGGGAAAAACACGGGCTATGATGAGCCCGTAGTGGACTTACCTGGCACAGGAGCGGGGCAAGTAGCACGGGCTATGGTGAGCCCGTAGTGGACTTACTGGCACAGGAGCGGGGCAAGTAGCACGGGCTATGGTGAGCCCGTAGTGGACTTACCTGGCACAGGAGCGGGGTTGTAACTTGATTGGCAGGTAGGCATTCAGGCCTATATAGCGCCTTGGGCCAACCTCACCCCTCCCCCCGGCCCTGGAGACCACGTGACCCTTCAGCGTAGTATACATCCCACCTTCATCCTCTCACCACTACGTACTGATGACCTTCCGTCGCCCATGTACACCACGTAAGACTCAACTCTTGTTACCCATGTATATACCACATACTACTAACCATCCATCACCCATGTAGACTACCTACAACTGACCCTCTGTCCCCCACGTAAAGAAAGCTACCACCTGCACACTTACAGCCTACGCAGACTCGTTAAGCAGATCCACCAACATGAATATGCAACACGGACTCCGGCGGTCAGAGGTTTTGGGTCAATCTCGAACCTGGGATAACGGGAAGGCTAGTGAGTGGGTGGAGAAGCCGCAAGGGAAGTGGGTAGGGGAAGCCGCAAGGGAAGTGGGTAGGGGAAGCCGCAAGGGAAGTGGCTAGGGGAGCAGCAAAGGAAGTGGGTAGGGGAGTAGCAAGGGAAGGGGGGGGGAGGCGAAAGGGGACGTGAGGACAAGAAAGAGAAACAGAATATTCAAAATACCAACAAAAAAAGAGCATTCAGGATGAAAAATGAATATAAGAAAGTGAGTTTCAAGGTAATGTACTCAAACATCGATGGGATTACCAATAATGCAAGTGAACTGGCAGAAAGGGAGCAGGAAGAAAATCCAGCTGTAACTCACTCACAGAAACCAAATTGTCAAGAGTCATAGCAAACGCTGTGTTTCCAAAGGACTACTAAGTAGTAAGGAAAGAGAGGGAAGGGAGAGGAGGAGGAAGAAGAAGTGGCCCTGCTGATAAGGAAGGACTGGAGCATTGAAAAGATGGAAATTCCGGACTGCGTCGAATTCAGAAACTGCATAACAGGAACAATGACAATGGGTGGACCTAAAATAATTTACAACCCTCCACTAAATGACAGAAGACCCAGACAGAAGTTTGACAAAAACAAAATGGCAACCAATAATATAATAAAGAGAGCACCTTCAGTTGCCTGCAGAAATGGATCCGGACTCTTAATCATGGGCGATTTCAACCAAGGAAAGAAGGACTGTGAGAATTTGGACCCACATGCGGGAGAAGATACATGGAGAGCTAAGCTCTTGAAGTGACAACAAGCAACTTTCTGAGCCAACATGTCAAGGCTCCCACAAGTATGAGAGGGAATGACTAACCAGCTAGACTCAACCTGATATTCCACTTGAATGAGTCAGATATAAGGAAAGTCAAATTTTTAGCCCCCATAGGAATGAGTAACCAAATTGTATCTATCGATGATTTCCGTGTTTTTGTTAAGACTTCTCTGGCGATGGTCTGGTTGTGGGAAGAGATTATATGTTCCTTAATGGAGCCCTGTTGCTTATGCATCGTTAATCGCCTGGAAAGAGATGTTGTTGTCTTGCCTATATACTGAGTTCTTTGAGGCTTACAGACCCCAAGTGGGCATTTGAAGGCATAGACGACATTGGTCTCTTTAAAGCGTTCTGCTTTGTGTCTGGAGAGTTTCTCATGAATAGGTTGGCCGATTAACGATGCATAAGCAACAGGGCTCCATTAAGGAACATATAATCTCTTCTCACAACCAAACCATCACCAGAGAAATCTTAGCAAACACACAGAAATCATCGATAGATACAGCGACAGCAGGCGGCTTGACATCTGCGAGGCACTACACATCAAGAAGTCAACACCAGCAATCAACAGCCATTAACGCACAACTATGCACACCCACTTCAAGACTCCGCTCCAATATAGAAGCATCAAGAATATGGGCCCTCTGCAGTTGCTTCCATCCTTCCCTTTAGCTTATACCCCATTCTATAGCCCGATTCTATACCCCGTTCTATACCCCGTTCTGGCTTGTGTGAAAATTTGTTTTCACCTCATCCATACTATGTAACATGTCACCTCACCAAATGCAGGTATAAAAAATCGAAGATGTTTAAGCTCTATTCAGTATAGGTTGTGTGTGTGTGTAAACTAAAGTCTTTGAAAATGTAATAAGTTTTACGAACGCGCTCAAGTGTCGCGTCAGACTAAAATATAAATGAATTTTGGAGAATTGATTTTTCATTTACCGTCAACAGTAAAAAGAAACATAAGAAAGATCGAGAAAATTCGTGTTAGAATTATTAATCTTACTTTTTCGGTCATATTAATAATATATGTCTACAGGAAAGACTGCTACCAAAATATACTAATATATGTCTACAGGAAAGACTGCTACCAAAATATACTAATATATATAATAGATATATAATATATTATATATAATATATATATATATATATATATATATATATATGTAGATATAGATATCTATATATATATATATATATGTATATATATATATATAATATATAATATATATATATATATATATATATATTATATAATATTATATATATATAATATGTTGAGCAATCTTTCTTGTAAACATATGTTGTTGAATATGACCGAAAGGGTAAGATTAATAACTTTAATACGATCTCAATATTTCTTGCGTTCTTCTTCACTGTCGAGGTAATTGATAAAGTAACTATCCAAAATTCCTTCCTTTTATTCCCGGTCTGACGCCTGAAGAGTTTCGTAATGCTTATTACATTTTCAAAGACTTAGTTTACACACAAAAACATTCATACTTGTACTCGTTTTGGGTGAGGTTATATGACACAATAGTTTTGGGTGAGGTGACAAACAGAAAACAGACACGAAACAATTGGTATGAGAACATAAAAATGAAAGTAACTGCAGGCCTATTGGCCCATACTTCCTCTTGCTGCTTCCATATTGGTTCGGGGTCTTGAAGTGGGTAGAATATAGTTGTGCATTAATTGGGTGTTGATTGCTGGTGTTGACTTTTTGATATGTAGTGTCTCGCTGATGTCGAGTCTTCTGCTATCGCAGTATTTATCGATGATCTCTGTGTTGCTTGTTAAGATTTCTCTGGTGATGGTATGGTTGTGGGAAGAGATTATATGTTCCTTAAGGGAGCCCAGTTGTTTGTGCATAGTTAATCGCCTAGAAAGAGACGTTGTTGTCTTGCCTATATAATGAGTTCTTTGGGCTTACAGTCTCCAAGTGGGCATGTGAAGGCATAGACGACGTTGGTTTCCTTCAGGGCGTTCTGTTTGGTGTCTGGGGAGTTTATCATGAGTAGGTTGGCCGTTTTTTGTTTTTGTAGTAAATTGTCAATTGTATTTTCTGATTTTTGTCTGAAGGGATAACGTTCCTACGAATAAATACTTTCAGGACCCTTTCCTTCGTTTTATGAGCCGTCGAAAAGAAATTCCTGTAAAACAATCTAATAGGGGGTATAAAAGTTGTGTTAGTTGACTCTTCAGAGGTTGCATGGCGTTTCACCTTTCTTATTATGACGTCTTCAACAAAACCGTTAGAGATGCCATTGTTTACTAGGACCTGCCTTACCCTACAGAGTTCTCCATCGACTTGCTTCCACCCTGAGATGTGACTGAGCTTGGTTCCCAGTCAAGGCAGAAACAAATGGGCAGAGTTTATTTTACCTGATGTACCTGTTCACCTAACAGTAAATAGGTACCTGGGAGTTAGACTGCTGCTTCAGGCTGCTTCCTGGGGGTGTATGCATGTGCTAGAGAGAAAAATATATGCAGTATATATTACAGAGGAAAATAGATCGGGAGTCAGTATACTTGGGAAAACAAACGGTTTGAATGGCGGGGTTCAAGAGCTAACAGCTCGATTCAGCAGACACAAATAATAAATACGCATAGACACTTTACCGCTCATAACTGATGCTGTGGCAGACCAGTGGTCTGGTATTCTCGATGGTGGAGATGAATCTTAATGATTGCATCTATTTCTGACTTTGTGAACCGATATATATATATATATATATATATATATATATATATATATATATATATATATATATATATATATATATATATATATATATATATATATATATATATATATATATATATATATATATATATATATATATATATATATATATATATATATATATATTTAATTTTAGCAACTAAATACATAATCAAGAAGGATGATGAGGATTTGTTAAATAAAATAGAAGGAAAACACGAACGAAAACACTGGTATATGTAGCGAATGAAAAAAGAGAAACCAATTAAGCGCTGCAGACCTGAAAATAACCCAAAAAAAAGTCTGCTGACAGGAAAATGAATAGCCAAATAATACGTCCAATAAAGCCTACGTAGAGGAACACAGGTACAGACAGAATTTTCAATTTACCTGAACCCCTGCACTAGACATCAGCTGTTCCACTAGACATCAGCTGTTTTATTTGACATCAGCTGTTCCACTCGACATCAGCTGTTCCACCCGTACTTCGTACTGGTGTACACTATCGAGAGCCAAGCTCTCACCCAGAGGGGCATGCACTGCCCTCTCTTCCACCCATCTCCAACGAGCATGTCTTTTAATCCCCATAATTTACCTTGTGGTTGGCGTGATCACCCAGAGACAAGTCTAAGGTTACAGAGGCCGTGTGATATAGAGCTTAGTGGAGCTCTCCGGTGGATCTGCGAAACAGGTGGTGGTTATTAGAGGAGAGGAGGCCAGAGTAACCTGGCTGTTCGACTGAACCGACGCCACACAACGGCGAGAGGGACAGGTGAACAGACCACAGGTGTTGATAGCAGGTGTGTGTAGGTGACCTGTGCGAGAAGCAGGCACACTACATCTGCCTTTAGATGGTGTTCAATGATGTCAAATGATCGCCCGGGTATGCTAGTGGTACGCTGGTATGCAGGTGGGCCTCAGGTATGCAAGTGGTACCCAGGTGTGCATTTGGTGCCCGGTTATGCATGTAGTGATCAGGTATGCCTGTGGTGCCCTTGTATGCTGGTGGTACCCAGTGTGGTGTCCAGGTATGTCTGTGATGAACAAATCCACAAGCGCCGTGATGTGGATTCGAACCTACGTCCGGGATGATCCCAGACGCGCCTTAGTCGCCTGCCCCACGACATGGTAAATTAATTACAACCTGGAGTGCTACTTACCCTCACGAGGTAAGCTTCTCGCAGCTTCTCCGAAGCAAAATCGAACCACGAAGTGTACTGAAGTAAGGGCGAAGAGGTAGAACATTTGGCTGACAGTACCCCCCATGCACCCCCCGGTTGCATGGAGGGAATTGTGTAAAACCCCGGATTGTGTCTAGGAGAGGCTACGGAAGCCGCGTGAGGACAGTAGTAATCCAGGTTGCAATTCTTTCACCATGTCGTGGCGCAGTCGACTCTTCAGAAAACTCCTCTTGGTTCGAATGCCATCTACGAGGCTCTTGGTTATGAGATACTGACCCGAAAAGGATGTATGAGAGGCTTGAAAAGATAGAAGTTGGTGATTTACTTTACCTTCTCAACGATACCTGTTCCCTTCCCAGGTTAGCCTTCTTTTTATTGTTTCCCAACGAAACTTCTTATCCTCCTATTTCAACATCTGACTTCCTGCTCTCGGAAATCCTGCTGGATTACATTTCCAACTTAGCAGGCCTACACGGCCACAGTTTTGGACACTGTCCCGCCAAGTTAGTTCCACTCGAACCCCCCCCCCCCCCAACTGATACCCACATGCCTTTAGACTTGAGCAGCCCCATCACAAAGCGATCATTTAAAAATGTGTCTCGAAACTGCACCAACACGACGTTTGGTTGCTGACTTATTTTCTGTTAGCAACCCTAGCCTCAGTAATCAGGCATTACTCTCAAGCTACAAGCCACCAACCTTCTGTATTACATTGGTCTTTACCCCTTTGCTGTCCCACTCCTCACATGAATATAGGCGTGTTTGTAGCGAGGCAGAGGATGATACATTTGATTTGCATTGCCTGCTCTGCCATAACATAGGACCGACACTCAAGGTACAGTGAAGTTAATTGCATCATCCTGAGCTTCACCACTGATGAATATCCAATAGAGACCCGCATTTCCTAACGAGCGGGTAGTTGGTGTGGGGGGATTATATGTGCATATCAGTCCAGACTGACACCTATATTGACTTCACTACTGGGTATGCAGGGGGTGCTGCCACTCACAGGGAAGCAGCCAAGACCCATAAAAACGGTTAACTGGAACATTAATTCAATTTTATTCCAGTTGCTTCAGAGTTCCTTGATACCCGGCGTAGAGGAGCAGTGAGCTTACTCAAGTATCTGGATTTTAGGCTCGTCAAAACAACAAGAGATCCAAGAGCTGCCAGTTACCTTTTCCTACGTCTCAGTTGAGCTGAAGAGATGAGACCAGGTGACCTCGGGGACACCGCTGGCCAGGTACGAGATGGAGTATCTTCTGAGTTCTTACCGGAGACCTTGTTCAACATCTTTTAAAGTGTGAAGTTGATCATTTGCTTGACATGCTGAGTTTTTAATCCTGCAACACCGCTTGCTGATCATGATGGAAAATATGAAAATGCTCGGATTCCCTAACAATTAATGAAATTGACCTTATCATTGACTGGTGGTATGCTGTTTTTCTGGCGGGCTCTGGGTGGGTATGCTAGGGTATGTGGGTATGTGGGTATGTTCCTGTAGGGCGTAGGTTCCTGGGGGGTTCGTAGGTTCGTAGGTTCGTAGTTCGTAGGTTCGTAGGTTCCTGGGGGGTTCGTAGGTTCGTAGGTTCGGGGGTTCGTAGGTTCGTAGGTTCGTAGGGTAGGTTCCTGTATGCTGTGGGTATGTTCCCTGTAGGGCGTTGTGCTGTGGACGCCTCTGAGAACTCTGAAGTAACGTGACGAACTGCGCCTGCGGTATTTCCCTCTTTTATTTCCTTGATGATATGTGCTCTGACTTTGGAAGAATCGTATATGCTTCTGTTACCATTTCTGCGGCGGGTGTTTTCCCTTCGAGGACGAGGCAGATTAGGTTGTATGCTCTTGGATATTAATTTATAGGCTAGTTTCCGAAGACGCAAGTGACTCTCCTTAGATGGACTACGGGACACACACATTGTCGACCTACAGGTTATTCTTCCGTGGTCGAATATTTTCAGGAGAACGTCATTCACCATTTCATAGGGTTTGACTGCTGCTACCTTGGAGCGGGCTACCAATATGTGGCCCTGGGATATGTGGTGGGGATACCTGAACCTCTTCCTGGAGTATTGAAACTCCTGCCATAGGAACCCTGGTAAAAATAGAGTTAAACCACGCATCGTCCTTGATGAGGGGGGTATACACAGGTGCCTTCGTTAGTGGGGAGGTTGGCTGGTTGGGTGTGGTGGATGCCGGGTGTGGGCGGGTGAGATGGGGGTCCAGAGAGAGGGATTAGCTTGGGGCCAAGTGGGTATAGAGAGAGGTAAAGCGGGCACACACAATGACAAAGGTTAAAAGATTAAGATATAACAAACGTAGATGCCGTGTGTTTTGTTGATAGTTGAGTCCACGAGCTGGAGCTCGCCCTCACTAGAGGACTCGTGTGAGCATCATTCGAGAAGTGGCCGGCAGGGTGGCCAGAGCACTAACCAATAGGCACGCGTGGCGCTGTTTCTTAAATAAAAAAAATGTTTTTTACCTGCCACAGGTGTGGTATCTATACTTATACTTACGAAATGAATGGCATGGTAAACAACACAGCTCAATTCCAATACAATGTCACACAAACTAATTCAATAAAAATTAAAATAAATCGAAATCTATGAAAATTAAATTTATCAATGCAGTCGGAAACATTGAAATGGGATTCGTAATATATTTAGTATAGCGTGTGTGTTGCTATTAAGTACAACAGATGGCACTGTTTTTTGAAAAAAACATGTTTTTACCTGTCACAGGTGTGGCATCTATATAGTACGTATATAAAAACACGCGCATATTCGAATGGAACGTTGTGTCAGAATTTCAATATAATTGGTGAAGAACTTTGGGAGATTACAGCATGTGTTGCTCTTACGTCTAACAGATGGTGCTGTTTAACAAAAAAAAAATGTTTTTTTTCCTTTCACAGGTGATGCATGTATATAGTACGTATATAAAGACTCGCAGCTATTGGAATGCAACGTCGTGTCAAAATTTCAAAGCAATCGGAAAAGAGGCTTCGAAAATTTCTGTCATATGAAAAACACATGAAAAACACAGGTTTTCAAAAAATCATGTTTTTTCCGTCATAGACGTGACATCAAATAGTATGTATATAAAAAACCGCTCGGATGCGAATGGAACATGTATGAAAATTTCAAAGCAATCGGTGAAGAACTTTCGGAGATTACGATTTTGAACAAACGAACATTTCAATGTTATTATGTAGAAGATTATTATATATATTATATATATATATATATATATATATATATATATATATATATATATATACTATATAATAATCTACGAAAGTCTGCTTACTGGAACAACAAAAATTATTATAACTATTGAAGACAAAAATAACCTTGTCTCTCAAGAGCAGAAAAAGGCAGGTCATGGCCAATCAGGTATCGCAGAAATAAAACTGCGAGTGCTTGTCACGACTTAACAGCCATTACAAGTGAGATATGAATCCATAACTAGTCTCGAATTCCCTCACACCACGGTATCAGCTTGTACGGGAAATGAAGTTCAGAACAGAGATGAAATCTTTTAATTCGAGCGGCGGAGATCAGATACGGATGCTGCATCACTTCAGCAGGTTAAACAGATCGTTACTAATTTTATTAAATGTAAATTAGGTTATATAATAGACATTAAATTGGGGTTTATGGACGCATGTAATAACTTGCCAGTGTTTAGATAAACATCGCAATGAATTATGAATGGTATAGAGAACACCGTAATAACTTGCCTGTTTTTTAATTATGTATATAATAGTTATAAGTTGGTAATTATAGAACAGGTGTAATAAGTTATCTGTAGTTTGAGCTATACGCAGATCCACCTGGGCCGGCAAACAGCATTGTGTTCTAGCGTGGTTATCGTTCCGAATTACGCTCCTACAATCCGTTATAATATATCCACCACCAGCATGAACGACTGTCAGGCGAAGAACATTCTGTTGAAACTTATCTTAACAAAACTTATGAAACTTTTTATCTTAACAAAACTTATGAAACTTATCCACCACTAGCATGATGGACTGTCAGGAGTCATACTTATCCACACCAGCATGAAGAACTGTCGTAGAATATTTTTTTTTGTAAAGTTAGGATGTGTCGAGTAATGAGGATGATATCAGGTTATAATTAAATTAATATAAAATTCCGGTCTAAATCACGCATTTTCACTACCACAAAAAATAA
>WNGS01009146.1:0-32634 GCA_020271785.1 Procambarus virginalis
ACAAGTATTACCCAAGGTCTTTCCTAAATCTAAACTTATCCAATTTATACCCATTGTTTCGCGTTCTGTCCTGTGTTGATACTTTTAATACCCTATTAATATCCCCTTTGTTATGTCCATTCATCCACTTGTAAACCTCTATCATGTCACCCCTAACTCTTCGCCTTTCCAGTGAATGCAACTTCACGTGAAGGGTGTGAAGACCTCCATACAGGACAAAAAGAAAGATGGAGGACACAAGAATCATGTACAAAGCAGTCGCCTTCCCATTTCATCCAGTAAGCACACTGGGGCCAATAGGAGTAACAATTCCAGTGTCAAAGTTACCACTGAGAAGGGTCTAAAAGCTACTAGGCCCCAAACCTGCACAGCATTAAATAGTGCTCCCACAGAACTAGACGCTCTCTGGCCAATGCTCAAAACTTTGGTCACCGAGTTGATCGAAAGTCTGCTGTCATCACATGGAATCAAGCAAACCACAGAGACTCGGAAGACAATTGAGCACAAGCTCAAGAAATTCGAAAATGTAATATCTTCACCTTCAAGACAGCAGGGCAGGAGACACCCCCCTAAAAAACAGATAGAGTCCAGCTCGTCGGAAAGCGACATTGATGAGTCAATTTCAGGTCCACTGAGAACCTATACACCAATTGCAACTTCCATGGCGTGTTCATCAGACTTCATGGATACCACGGAGTTATCAGCAAATTCCAAGAACCTAGAGGTCTAAAGATCCTGCAATGGAATGTGCAAGGACTGCGCACTAAATTGCAACACTTGCAATGCATAGCAGTAACCAAGGGCATAGACATCCTGATACTACAGGAGAGCTTGCTTCGAGCCGGATTAGAACCTAAAATCTCAGGCTATCGAGGCTTCTTCCTTCCATGGATCAATGGGCAATCCAGGGGATGTGCAATCTATGTAAAATGTGACCTGATCTCCAAGTCCATAACCAGCCCACCTGATTGTGGAGCAGGGACAGAGGTAATGGGAGTAACCATTGAGCTAAGACACGACACACTTGAAGTGTTTGATACGAAAATCGGTAGGGAAATTAATTCGGAGGAGAACTCACTATCACTTCAAGTTGATCTAGATAGGGTTTTGAAATGGTCAAAGGACTGGCAGATGCAGTTTAATGCTGATAAATGTAAAGTTCTGAGGCTAGGTAATGATGATAGAGTTACAAGATACGAGCTAGATGGTGTTGAGATTGCAAAGTCGGATTGCGAAAGGGATCTGGGAGTTATAATTAGTAAGAATTTAAAACAAAAGGATCAATGCATAAATGTTCGTAATAAGGCAAATCGGACACTCGGGTTTATTAATCGCAGCGTAAGTAACAAGACACCTGGTGTGGTTCTCAAGCTATATCTTGCTCTGGTTAGGCCCCATTTAGATTATGCAGTTCAGTTTTGGTTGCCATATTATAGAATGGATATAAATTCACTTGAACGTGTCCAGCGTAGGATGACTAAGTTAATTCCCCAAATTAGAAATCTTTCATATGAAGAAAGATTAACAAAGCTTAATTTGCATTCACTGGAAAGGCGAAGAGTTAGGGGTGACATGATAGAGGTTTACAAGAGGATGAATGGACATAACAAAGGGGATATTAATAGGGTATTGAAAGTATCAACACAGGACAGAACGCGAAACAATGGGTAGAAATTGGATAAGTTTAGATTTAGGAAAGACTTGGGTAAATACTGGTTCAGTAACAGAGTTGTTGATTTGTGGAACCAATTGCCGCGTAACATTGTGGAGGTGGGGTCCCCTCGATTGTTTCAAGCATGGGTTGGACATGTATATGAGTGGGATTGGGTGGTTATAAATAGGAGCTGCCTCGTATGGGCCAATAGGCCTTCTGCAGTTGCCTTTGTTCTTATGTTCTTATGTTTAATGTGTACAAGTCTCCACATGCCGAAATGGATCTCTCTGTGTTATTTGGACACGCGACAACAACAAACACAATCATTTGTGGAGATTTTAATGCCCATCATCGATTGGCACTGGGCTCAAACACAACAAACGAAGCCGGCATTCACATTGCACATCTACTAGACCAGCTTCCAGAAATACAAATCCTAAACAAGAATGAACCTACCAACATCCAAGGAGGCAGATTAGACCTAACCTTCGTTTCAGCCTCCCTAAGAAATGTAGGGACATGGTCAGTTGATCCCACACTCACAAGCGACCACTATGGGGTCCAAATTGATCTTAAGTTAGACCTACCCACTCCACCTCCGCCTCCATCTGAAGCCTGGAACTTTGCTTTAGCAAACTGGGACCGATTTCAAAACCTCATTTCAGAGTGGCATAGAAACTATGATCTTCCCGGAGACATTAATCAGGCAGAACAAGAATTTGTCAAAGCGATTCAAAGTGCAGCCAACCACTCAATCCCACTGAAAAAACAGTCCACCGGACACCATAAAGATCATTGGTACTATTGCAAACGTGTCAAAGAACTCAACCATAGACTCAACAGAACAAGAAAGCTATACAAAAAGCAGCCAAGTGACCGCAACAGGTCCTTACTCTGTGAGGTCAAGGAACATGTGGTCATATTAGAGACCAGACTAATAAAAGAACAAAAATGGCTGGAATGGTGTTCACACCTGAATGAACACACCTCTCTGGAAGAGATGTGGCAGCAAATCCATTGGGCCAAAGGGAATAAAACACCTAAAGCTCCACACCCCAAGGATCCTCAAAAGGAAGCCGAAGTACTGGCAACCAGGTTTGCAGAGAGAGCAGCCAGCAATCAGCTTCCACCAGATGTATTAGCAGTACAGACAGGACTAGAGGAAGAAAGGTGGCACAGAATCCTTACTGCATGTGAAGAAGTCTCTGACACTAATGCCCCCTTCACACTGGATGAGCTCAATCGGGCAAAGAAAAACTCAAGGATACATCCCCTGGAGCCGACAAAATAACCTATAAAATGATTAGAAACCTCGGCCCAGAGGAAGACGCTGCATACCTAAGGTTAATTGATTTAATTGATGGTGTCAGGGACACATTCTAAATATATAAAAAAAAGTTTCAAAACTGTTGGAATTCTTTCTAAGATCAGATATTATGTACCCCGACCTGCCCTGGTGACTCTCTATTACTCCCTCATCTATCCATATCTCAACTATGGTATTTGTGCTTGGGGTTCTACTACCCAAAATCATTTACGTCCTCTAATTACTCAACACAAAGCTGCTATTAGGACAATATCCAACTCTGGCCCCAGACATCACTCGGAACCCCTACTCAAATCTCTGAATATGTTAGATATTAAGTCACTGCACATTCTCTCATGTCAAATCAAAATCAAAATGTTTATTTAGGTAAGGTACATACATAAAAGTGATTGTACAGAGTGATGGAGTTATAGATAGGGCTAGTACATACAATGCCTAAAGCCACTATTACGCAAAGCGTTTCGGGTATGATGTGTATCATACATATATAAAACGCTGAACTGTAATGCCAATCCTGAACTCAAAAGCTTCATTGAAGGTTGTAACAGAACCCATGAGCACCACACCAGAAATAAATACAGTTTTGATATTCCAAGAGTACGACTTAATCAAACTAGAAATGCTCTACAAATCAAGGGACCTAGAATGTGGAATGACCTTCCCAATCATGTTAAAGACTGTACCTCTCTCAACCAGTTTAAGATTAAAACTAAACACTACTTAATAAATTCCCTGTAACCTACCTTACCCCTCTATTGTCAATCCATGTCTGTTATTTTTTTTTAATCTATGCTGTTTGTCAACCTTTTGTATTTGTGGTGCTTTTTCAGTCATGTTCCCCCTTTATTTTATCTTTATTTGTATTTGTTCTCAACACATTTTATTCTTTATGCTCAATTAGTATTAAGTTCTAGATATTAATGTTTTTCCTGCCCGAAACGCATTGCGTCATAGTAGCTTTAGGCATTGTATGTACTAGCTCTATCTATAAATCAATCCATTAATGTAACATCACTTGTATGTATGTACCTTACCTGAATAAACATATTTATTATTTATTTATATTTATTTATATTTAGCCTGGACTTCTCAAACTAGACCTCCAGCTTGGAATAGAGCAGACATAGTGCCGATCCCAAAACCCAAAGATCCAGCTAATCCCAGGCCCATCTCTCTCCAAAACTGTGCAGCCAAGACAGCTGACAGAATGGCACTCAACAGACTGGAGTGGAAAATGCCTAAACTGCACCATGATATGTATGCCTATAGAAGAGGGGTTGGCACAGTGGAATGTATTACAACTCTGTTAGCCCACTTGAATGACAGACCAGGAATGCTGATATTCCTGGACCTCGAAAAAGCCTTTGAACTGGCTAGCGCCCCAGCTATTCTCTGCTGCCTCATTGACAAAGAGGTCACAGGCAACCTGCTCTCCTGGACCAAAAACTGTCTCATAAACAGAGAAGCAAGAGTAAAACTTCATGGCACAGTCTCTGAGTACAAAAGACATGAAAATGGTACACCTCAAGGAGGTATTCTCAGCCCTCTTCTCTTCAACTGTTTAATGGAAAGAATAATGAGGTTGAAACTTCCACATTACATCAGGCTGCTAAACTACGCGGACGACTTTGTCATCATCATAAAAGAAAGGGATGCGGCGCGCCTTGCACCCAAATGCTTAGACTGCATCAGTAAAGAGGCAAAACAGATTGGGATCAAACTCAACCCCTCAAAGTCAAAAGCCATGCCCATAAAAATAGCGAAGCCCAACATCCAACTCACAGTACAGGGTCAACCAATCGAATGGGTGGACACCTATCAGTACCTAGGAATAATCCTGGACACACACATGAATTTTAATGCTGAGGTCACTTACTTGAGAGAGCGAACTGCGGCCAGGACGGCAATCCTCAGGTCGCTAACCTCCCTCTCTGGAGGAGCCAATCTGTAAGTCCTTCGCACATACTATGTACAGGCAGTCAGATCAGTGATCGATTATGCCGCACCTGAACTCACAAATCTATCACACCAACAGTGGAAAAAGCTTGAAGTTGCCCAAAACAATGCTATGAGAGCCGCACTGGGAGCCCCCATGTGGACCAGGCTTGAAACTCTTAGACTGGAGACGGGTTTGCCCTCTCTACAGGAAAGAATATCACAAAGGACAGCTACAATTATCAGTAAGATGGTTATTTCTCCTGATCCAATCCTAGTACGGCAGGCCTTGGTGGTTGGACTAGGCCAAAACAATGGAAACTCTTGGGCTGCAAGAGCAGAAAAAGTCCTAAACAGACTTCATTTAAAAAGCATGATTCTTGATAGAGAGGGTGATCATCCACACCCAAATTACACTCCTTCTGCACCGTGGGAAGAGCCTACTTTCAAAATAGTAATAGAAAGTCTCCCAGTGAAAAAGGCTGCCTATGATCCGACAATCCTAAGGCGCATAATAGAAGAGCAAATGTATAGCATAGCAGTTTTTTTTATTTTTTTATTATTATTTTCTACCACAGACGTGGCCACACATTTACAATGCTAACCAGCATATATACATTTTCTTCTGTCCTCCATGGACATGGTTAGAGATGTGTTAAACATATATTTCAAGGGTTTATTGAACAATCAACCACTGAAGGTGAGTCGGTGCTTTTAAAATGCTAAGCTAACCTATATTCGTAAATACATAGATACACATATTTACGTATGCCTTACATAAAGTGTTCTATGTGTCTTTTACATAGTGAAAGTGAAATGTAATGTACATTTACAAAGGTGAAATGTAATTCTGATCAGCATCCATATATACTTTATACCCATACATACATACACACACATATACATATATACACACATGCATTCACAGACATTTTATTTATTTATTTATTTATTTATTTATTTATTTATTTATTTATTTATTTATTTATACATATACAAGAAGGTACATTGGGAATGTGGGGATAGATAACATGGTAATTACAATCTTGTAAAGCCACTAGCACGCGCAGCGTTTCAGGCAGGTCCTTAATCTAAATAAAAAAAAATTTTAAGTAGGTAAATACTTGCAAAATTTAAAAAATGAAAAGAGTTACATGGCAAGAAAAAAAAAAGATTTGAGAGAATTGTAGGTACAGTATATTAAAGCACATAGGTAGCTAAGATTGATTGCAATGACAGCTTGAATGGTAGTTGACAAAAATTGGTAGGCACAATACAGCATATGGCTAGCACATAAAGGAAGACAGCAATGAACACAATGATAAGGTTATTTGGGTTAATTACATAAAAATTAGGAGATTGGGTAACACTAGGTACAGAGCAAATTAAAGCTCAGTGTAGGAAACTAAGAAGATGAAATTAGGTACTTTTTGGTTTTGCTTTTAAATAAGGCAAAAGTTTTACAGTTTTTCAATTCACTAGGGAGTGAGTTCCATAGATTAGGTCCCTTAATTTGCATAGAGTGTTTACACAGATTATGTTTGACCCTGGGGATATCAAAGAGATATTTATTTCTGGTGTGGT
The DNA here is from genome assembly GCA_020271785.1 of Procambarus virginalis. Lineage (NCBI taxonomy): Eukaryota > Metazoa > Arthropoda > Malacostraca > Decapoda > Cambaridae > Procambarus > Procambarus virginalis. Next base: position 6,501 of record WNGS01009146.1, read on the forward strand.
GATAATGGGTCCTATTACATCTGTCCAGGGAGAGTTTCAAAGCATGGTTTGCTTTTAAGAACAGGGTTTTGTAAATGTAGTTGACACAAGGGAATGTGTGGAGGGAGTTAATATTTAGCAAGTTTAGGGATTTAAACAAGGGAGCTGAGTATTGTTTGAAAGCAGAGTTAGTTATTAGTCTGATAGCAGATTTTTGCTGGGTGATGATGGGCTTAAGGTGGTTTGCAGTGGTAGACCCCCATGCACAGATGCCATAATTAAGATAGGCGTAGATTAGTGCATAATATAGTGAGAGGAGAGCGGAGTTAGGAACATAATATCTGATTTTGGAAAGTATACCAACTGTCTTAGAGACTTTCTTAGTTATGTGTTGAACTTAGTTATGTATTTGTCTCATTCACTCTGACAGGGTGAGATAGCTGATAAAGAAACTAGTGTGCAATTAAGCACTTAATCACTGAAGGTGATTAAGGTGCTTTTACAAGCTCAGGTTATGTAGTTACATCATATACATTGTATAATTAATCTATTACATGGTCAATCTTGGATACAAGTCCAATATATCATCAAGTGTTCCAGTACTCATATAGTAATTACAGAGTTCAGCATACCTTAGCCCAGGAGGGCGAAAGTCAGCCAGTATGGGACATTCTACAATATAATGTTCAAGAGAGTGCATGTTTTCTCTTTCACAAAGTTGACACATTGTGTACTCGACATTTGGGTTTTGAGAAAGCTGCCAGATACGTCTATATCCCAGGCGTATTCTGGCCACTATAACATCACATTGCCGGGTTCTTGTTCTATTAGTCCCATATGTGAATGTCTCCTCACGATATCTATCATAATATTTAATGCTACAACTTAGTAGCAGGAGCCACCCACATCTTCACAGACGGATCGGTGGACACAGAATATAAGAGTGCTGGCGCTGCTCTTTGCACGGCCAGCATACAGGCATATTGGAGACTGGGAGGACAAGTATCATCAACCCAAACTGAGCTGTTTGCCATACAACAGGCATTCGCATATGTCGGAAAATCCGACACCATTTAATAATATTACAATTTGCAGATAATATTGCTGCTGCGTTGTAGACACAAGTTATCCCATAGAAAATGTAACTTGTAGTGGAATTTTCCGTCTAAAGAAAACGGGATATCATTGCCACATACTATTATAAATTCACCAGCTATTCTGCTGGGAATTATTCTTAAATACATTAGTCTTTGGACTTTTACCATCATAAACCATCTCATTTTAATTAACTTAATTATTAGTAGCAAAATAGAGTAAATGTGACCTTTCTATCAGTAAACTGACATCTGGACAATGTCGGCCAGTAGCGTCCAGTACACACATTGTGCACAGTTTATGTAGTGACCACTGGGCACTGATTACCACCGTCGACATGAGCAAGAGAAGAAAAGAGACAAATAAAAGAAAAAGGTTATCACTCGGACCAGATATAAGGCCGCACTTCATAAACAGGATGAGTGACTGGTTCACGGAATACCAAATCCCAGAAGACATTGACACATTTGTTGATGACCTTAATCACCAAATTGAGAGCTGTCTAAGAGTTCCGCGCCGTACGCCTGGGCGAAGTAACCCTCAGAGGAAGAAAATAAAATGGTATGAGAATGATTACATAAAGATGCTTAACGCAAATGCACGAGACATGAGTAGAGAGTACCGGAGACATCCCACTGAGAGTAACCAAGAGCTGTTTAAAACTCAGTGTCAAGTAGCCAGGGAAGAGAAGATTAAAGAGCGGGAAAGACAATGGCTTGAGTTCACTAGCTCTATTGGACGGGAAACATCTGCAAGACAGGTGTGGGCAAAAATTCAGATAGCTAAGGTGGCAGAGCCCGGCCTGCGGCTCACAAAGACCCCCAGAGTAAGGCTGAAGAACTAATTCACAAGTGGAGTGATGCAGCATCCTCCTCCTCCCTCCCTTGTACCGTTGTTGAGGGAGGGAAGTCGTACCGCTCGCGCTCCGTTAAAATCGTGACATTAACCGGGATTTCTTAGGACCACAGCCTTGGATTACCGATTAAAGGCATAACAAGTGCATAGTGACCCGCTGGAAAATTTGAAAACAGTCATTATCAACGGAACTTTGTGTTAAATAGATAATAAACGGGAGACCACGTGTGGGCCTGTGCATGAGGCTTTGTGTACGTGCGTGTATGAGGAAAAAAAATAGTGACGGTGATTCGTGGAACAGTGAAGTGGAACGGGTACCACAACAACATATAAGTTGGAAGTGAAGGAAAATCGTGCATAGAATATTATAAATATAGAATGCTAGAAATATAGAATAGTGGCAAGAAGCGGCATCAGTAGGCTGTTTCCACAAGCCACGCGAGGCCTACCGGCCCAGGGCACGTCCCACAGGGATAAAATACGGAAATCATATAGTGTACTATGGAAATGTGAATCTAATAATTAGCAATAAAGTGAGTGAATACCATTGCAAGCCGGAAATTAGGCGGAAAATCCCTTGTAAGAATACAAGCAAAAAAAATCAGTGTTATAAATCGAGTAGCTGGAAACTCGTGACATCAACCTGGGACGACAAGAGGTCACCTGTACCGCACCGGGGACCAGCTTCGCTACCCTACGCTAAGTACCTGCCATAAAGTTTGAACAAAATAACATACATAATATTACAAATCTACGGTATACATATAGTATTATAAATATTAAATATATAAAAATATACATATAACTTTATAAAGAGTTAAAAGGACTGACATCAACAAGTGATCCACACAGTAAACCACAAATACAACACAATACATCAGACAATGGAGAGGTGTGGCGAGTGCTCGGGAGTACTGGGAAAACGTAATGTAGGCGTAACGTGTTGCATCTGTAACATGAGATTTCACCTGGGCTGTACAGAAGTATCTCCAGGATGCACAAAAAGGCAAGGAATTTACTGGGTCTGCAAAGATGACAGATTAATGTTAGAGAACATAACTAAACTGATGAAAAACATTCCCGAGTCACAGAGATTACCATTCACAGACAAGCTACCAGTGATATATGCAGACTGGGATAAGACAACATTGGTTAACGACCAAAACCCAGGAACAGATAGTTTAGAGAACCGCAGCAGTAATGTGGAGGAAGAGGGTATTGTAGTACATAATAGCAGCAATATTGCAGAGTCAGGTAATATAAACGATGTGAGCAACAGTGAGACAGAGTGCATAAATGAAGGAATTGGGACGAAAAGCGGAGATGGCTCCAATAAAGAGGTAGACAAGACAGACACAGATATAAATACCTTGAAAAACGCAAAACCGGAACACATTTGCAAATTCTACGCTAAAGGAATATGCAAATATGTAAAATTAGGAACAAAATGCCATTTTCTGCATCCTCGAAAATGCAGGAACATGTTGGCGAGGGGTACATGCCGTTTTGGAACAGGGTGTAGATACTTTCACCCTAAATTATGTCAATTTTCAATTAGGGACAAAAAATGCTACAATCTTCAGTGTCCGGAATTCCACGTGAGAGGTACACAACGTTATAGACGGGAAAATCAGTATGACACTACTGGCAATTTTTTAGAGGAAGGCAGAAACAGAGCAGAAAATATAAGAGAGAGGAACAGTCAGATGGAACCACCACAGGATTACAGAGGGGAAGGGAGATACCCACAAGTCTGGAATACACATTACCAACAAACACACAGGTACTACACCACACAACACTCGCCCCACTACCGAAACTGGACGAATCACTTCGAAAACAACACACCCTGGACGCAAACACAGTGGCCCCCTTACCAGAGCCTCAGATATTAACACCAAGTAAGGCATCCAGCACTTCCACTACCACGATAACATCATTTATATTTGCCAACATTCAAGGTATAAAAACACGCAAATCCAACAAAGTTCACTTTATAGATGGTCTCCTTCATGAGGCAAATGCAGTGTTTGCAGCCCTAACAGAAACCCACACAAAGGACTACCATGATGGTGAAATATGGATCTCAGAGTACAATCTTTTCAGATGTGATAGGAAACACCGGCTTCAGGGAGGGGTCAGCCTATACATCAAAGACACACTCATCTGTACTGAACTGCTAAACACCTCAAATGATATGGTGGAAGTGCTGATAATCAAAATAGAGATTATAAATGTAGTTATTGTCCTTGTATATAAGTCACCGGAGGCAAACCCTCAGCAGTTTAAAGACCAACTAATGAAAGTAGAACACTGCTTGGAAAACCTCACAAATCCAGCTCCGAACATCATCCTGCTTGGGGACTTCAACCTACGGCACCTGAAATGGAAGCACCTGGCTAATACAGTAATATCAGAAAGAATACTGTGAGGAGATGTAGAATCTCCTCAGCTAGTTTTCCTAGTTTCTAGAATAGGCTAGTCGCTCTAGGGACTCTAGAAACTGAAGCTTTCAAAATTTACATATACTTGTTGGGTGTCATATGAAAGCTTATGTTAAATGCTGTCAGTTAAAACTAATTAGAGGTCTGTGATTGCTCTGTAGAGAGAATTACAGCAAAATTTTCCTGTTCTGTAAAACAGAGAGATTTGAGAGGTAGTATAACACAAAAACCGTTACGGGTGGGGGGGGAACAGTGGGGGAACGTTGCCTTCCCCCCCCCCACCAAGGGAGACGTTGAGACGTTGTGTTAGGCCTCACCCTCCTTGTGACGTCACGCCACGCCACAGGCGAGGGGCACTTGTGATTGGTCTAGGCACCCCTGCTCCTATGCCGAGTTTTGGCGCGAAGAGCTGTTATTGGAAGCGGCATGAGGAACAGTGCCGGCTTCCTGCTGATTGGTCAAGACAAGGTAGGGGGAGAAATATGGGGATGTGAGTCTCTCTAGCCGCCGAGAGGGGAGTTTGAATTGGGCAGCCAGGGTGTGAAGAGTGTCTAGGTGGGGGGTGGCGGGCCTGCCACCCCCACCACCGTTATCGCTCCTGTCGTTCAGTTTACTCATATTGCATGGCACTCCAGCCACCCTGGGTGTGTCGAAGCCCAAATTCGCGAGAAACTGGGACTTGGACTTTGAATTCCGCCCGACGTCGTCCATGGGGTAGGTGACGCCGGCCAGTGTCTCCCTTGTCACCCCAGTGTAAGAGCGAGTCATGCTCTAGTGTGTTGGGGGGGTAGTAGTGATCCCCAGCCACATGTGTGTATGCCACGCGGCCACCCAGGCCGCCCTCAGGCCGCCCGCGGCCACCCGCCGGCCGCCACCCACCCACCCACCTTACCCCGCGCGCGAGCAGCCCGGGTGGGGTGGGGTGCTGTGACGTCACGCGCCACCCGTGGCCACCCTCCTGAAGGCCACGCAGTGGCCACATGTTAGCCACCACCTTTGGCCACCCCCTTGGCCACCTTCCCAGGACAGCCTAAGGCCACATCTTGTCGACGCACGAGGAGCAAGCTAAGTGTTGACAGCCAGGTGGTAAGGACCTGAGAAATGAGAAAATTGTGTGGACGGAAACGTGAGTACTTTAACAGTGTATAACAGGGTCTCAGTTATAAGAGAATAAGAGAAAAGTTGTGTGGGTCCCTAGCCCGGCCAGGCTAGGGAAGTAGCTGAGACACCCGTCTGTGGCACGCCCAGGTGACTGTGGGGCAGCACCTGGAGAGGGAAATTGTCACAGTAAATCATGTAGTGATATAATTGTACATCTGTAGAGATGTTGTGTGTAGACTGACTAGAGTTTGGGACCAGTCAGTGTAGTAAATCATCATATAAATGATCCAGTCTGGCGATTCTGTATAATGTTCAGCCTTGATTAGTGCCATGGTACCTCATTATGTAATTAGGCCAGGTTAGAGTTAATTAAGCAGGCCCGTGGGGCAGGGTTATTAATGGATATCCTGAGGTCTGTATATTGTTTATGGTCCTGGTGATTAATTACATTGTTTATGGAGGCCATTTCCATAAGTTTCATTTGCATGTTGCATGTACGATGTTGTGTGGTGAGTCAGTAGATGTGATCGCTGACTGATTGCCTAATGATGTCATTAGCATGGGGGGCATGCTGACGGTATCATTATGTGCAGGTTTGTGCAGTGTTATCAGGTATACGTTATTACTGTCCTAGGAACTGTGTTGAGGATTTAAAGGGACCCTTTGAGTATTCAGGGAAATTCTCAGTCACTTAATGGGAGCGAGCAATTTGTTAATTTGCCTAATTATGGGAGAATTAGTGCCAGCTGTCCGCGTAGAGCGACGGTGCCTTATATTAACGTAAATTGTCTTGCTGAAGCCACCGGGATCGGGCGATCTTTTGCAACGTTTGCAAGATTAGTGGGGCAGTAATATGGATACCTTGATGTTGCAAAACCGTGTGTCATTACTGTGTGGGCATAGTAATTAACGAGTTGCAGTAGTCGCAACCGTATGTGGGCAGTGCTATTTTATGTTTTGCATGCCATTATATGTGTGACCTATGTAACCTTAGGGTTACTTTGTTTCTTTAAGTTGTGTTGAGAACTTGAGGATTCAGTGAGTTAATTAGGGGTAATTAACTGGATAAGGGGGTGCACACTTGAAGTTGTTGAATGAGTGAGTGCTGTTATGGGAGAACAGTGTTGAACTTGAGCTTGTGGGAATACGTTTCCGGTGCAATTAATTGTCCGTGTGACAATTAATTGACCACTCTAGCTAATTATGTAATTAGCATTCTCATCATGAATTCACGTAGTGGGAGAGGATCTGTCAGAGTCTGTCAGTGATAGTGTTAACGTCAGTTGCTCGAGACTAACTGCCTTTCGGGGTTGGGGCAATTAGTGGCTCATGATAATTAGTGGAGTAATTAACGTCTGGAGTCTTGAGGACTCAGATGACTCGGTAAAGCGAGGTCATGGGGTTAGCATAATACGTTATATTAATCATATTCTGTCTGGTGACAGTGGATTAAGTTGCACTCATTGTTAATTAGTAATTAACTCCTCTTCCGTGAATTCACAGTGTTTGATGAGACCTGCTTAGGCAGTGCGGAGTGAGACGTATTTATGTATGATTAATTATCGGTCCTGGTGACAGTTAATTAATTGCTCGAGGTTAATTAGGGTAATTAGCACTCATTAGTAAGTAAAAGTAATTAATGATACACAGACTGTTGAGAAGCCACCCACTTGGGGTAGGCTTAGTTAACGTAACTCAATTGGGATGTAATTAGTGGTCCGTTTGACCTTAATTAAGAATTACTCACTGAATACTTGCAAGGAGTCAAGTGTGATGTAATTTAAGAGTTTGAGTTATTGTGACAAGAGGACTTGTGTTAACGTAGAGTACTATCATGTTGTTGTCTAGCGTGAGACACTTGTTTGTGATTAAAGTAGTACTTGTTGCTGACTGCTGTGATCAGTCAATTTCCATCATTATTCACATAATCAATGTTGTAATTGATTAAGGCAATTTCTTTTGGTTATCGTCTAGTGACGAGGGTAAAGTAACTTAGGGATGAGTGGAGCTGTGTCCCAGAATCCCACCTTGCCTGACTTTGTTCACTTTAGTTGTGATAGGGGGAGTCACTGTTAGACTACCCACCTGATTACGGGGGTCGCTCCTGTTGGGCGGGAGGACCTTAAGCTTGTGATTAGAGTAGCTGCCACTAGGAAGCCGTGTCACTATTGATTGCTTGCTTGTGTCATCAGTGGATAAATTTGTTCAGTTAGTTCATGTTGTCAGCCCGAAGTGTCAGCAGGATGGAGCCTGCTGTCATTTCTCGAGGGGCTGTTGAATAGCTGTGTTGCAAATGCCACTGGATTGACATTAACGTAATTAAATCACTCGCTGTGGTGTAACTTAGTCTGTGATATTTTTCTTTGAATTTGCAATATTGCGTCATCAGTGGGCACACCTGTGTTCAGGTTAGTTCAGTATGCAGCCACACAGCAAGGGTTGCTATTTAGCTGTTGGTTATGGTGCCACTGGATGGACATTAACGTAAAGATTAATTTGAGGAAGGGTGCTGGAGTTGCCAGTGAACCCATTAGTTATTGATGTCATTGAAAGGCTACTGATTTGATTGCATTGCAACCGCTATTGCAGGTGTAGACTGCACTGAGGCGTAGAACAGTTAGGAGGTTACTGGAGACGTGTTTCAGAACTCACTGTGTCATTTGTTGTAATTGTGATTATAGATCTGTTAGTTCTTGCTTGCTTGTTGATTCCTCTGTGGGCACGCTTATGTTCGAGTTAGTTCATTATGCAGTCCGAGGGGCTGGTGTCTAGCTGTCATTGATAGTGTCACAGGAAGGACTTCGAGTAACGTCATTGACATTCTTTTGTTTTGATGTAGTAGTCTAGTCTCTTGTTATAATAAATTGTTATTTTGTTAACGGTCTTTGATGTCAACCTTCAACTATTCTGTGCCACACCCATGTTCTGATATATTGATATTGTTGTTTTGATCTTTGATATGACGGCTGTGCTCTTGGGAATTCGAATTCCAATTCATAGCGCCACAACAAATATAAAATTGATTGTGAGAACCCGTCGGTTACCCTTTATTGGTTTTAACGTCATGTTTAACTAGGAGGAACCAGCGGCCTATTGTGGACAGGTTTTCACCCCTGCTGGTGGAAGCCTGGCGGTTTGCTCCCGCTTTCTTTTTCTTTACTGGACTCATGCTTAACTGCCAAGAGCAGCTTTAAACTTGTAGTCCACCTCCTAAGGGAGGTAGGCGTAGAGAAAAATCTCACANCATAGCGAACATGGACATAACACCACTAAAAGCAGAAACATTCATTTAGGCTACACAGTGAATCAGCTTCAGGCAATCTTACAGATGCACTTCACATATTAACTGGGATTCTGAATTCAATAATACCCGGATATAAATTCATTAGCTAACCTCTTCCTCTCCAAAACTCTAAGCCTCTACAACCTTCATTGTCCCCTTCTTACCAAGCAAGTAACTGACAAAAGATTAAACAATCCATGGCTCACAAGTGGCATTCTCAACTCAATCAACAAGAAACATGAATATGAAAAGAAACCTAGGATTGGCCTAGTTTCAAGGGAAGTAGCTAAAAGGTACTCATCAATGCTTACCAGTATCATAAGAAAGGCAAAACTTGCATATTATGTGAATAGATTCAATGAAGCAAAAGGCAACATGAAAAGCACTTGGAAAACCATCTCTAGTATCCTAGGAACTAAACAACACTCACATAATCAAATAAAACTCTACAAGGATGGGGATATACCGTCAACTGATTTAGAAATGGCAAATGAATTTAATAGTTTCTTTTCATCGGTTGGTGCTAATCTTGCCAGTAAAATCCCACAGACTCAGACACATATTAACACATATCTCTCAGGCAGCTATCCAAACTCTCTACTCCTTTCACCAATCAGCCCGGCAGATGTTGTGTCCATCATACACTCTCTAAAAACCAAGGCAGGGAACACCAGTGAAATTCCGTCCATTGTGTACAAGAGAGCCTCCCATGCCCTTGCCCCACCCATAGCCCTACTGTTCAACAAATCTATAGTGTCACACCTTCCCTGATATCCTCAAAAAAGCAAGAGTAACGCCAGTCCATAAAGGAGGCAATCCGGCGGACATAAACAATTATAGACCAATATCAAATCTACCCATTCTATCAAAAATATTTGAAAAAATTATTTACAAACAGCTCTATTCCTACCTCGTAAAATTCGACATACTCAGCCCCTGCCAGTTTGGCTTCCTGTCCCAAAAGAGCACCAACGATGCAATCATAAGTCTCCTTGACGTAATCTACTCAGCCCTTGACAAAAATGAGTTTCCGATTGGACTCTTCATTGACCTAAGAAAGGCCTTTGATACTGTTAATCACAACTACCTCTTACTTAAACTCCAGCATTATGGAATCCGAGGCCTTGCCCTTGACTACATCCGATCCTGTCTTAGTGACAGACCCCAATATGTAACCATCAATGATACAACTTCTTCCACTCTACCAATTACCGTTGGAGTGCCACAGGGCAGTATCTTAGGACCTCTTCTATTTCTTATATATATAAATGATCTGCCTAACGTCTCTAATATTCTCAAACCTATATTGTTTGCTGACGATACTACTCTTATCTATTCAGACCTCAACCCACATTCACTAAATAATGTTGTGAATAATGAATTAAAAAAAAAGTCCACTTATGGATGTCAACTAACAAACTAACATTAAACATCGAAAAGACTTACTACATCTTATTTGGAAGCAAATCATCAAATGCAATTCAGCTACAGATAGACAACATTAACATCAGTAATAAAAATGATGGCAAGTTTCTTGGCCTATTCCTAGACAAGAGACTCAACTTCAGCACCCACATTAAACACATAACTAAGAAAGTCTCTAAGACAGTTGGTATACTCTCCAAAATCAGATATTATGTTCCTAACTCTGCTCTCCTCTCTCTCTATTATGCACTAATCCACCCCTATCTTAATTATGGTATCTGTGCATGGGGGTCTACCACTGCAAACCACCTTAAGCCCATCATCACCCAGCAAAAATCTGTTATCAGACTAATAACTAACTCTGCTTTCAGACAACACTCAGCTCCCTTGTTTAAATCCCTAAACTTGCTAAATATTAACTCCCTCCACACATTCTCTTGTGTCAACTACATTTACAAAACCCTGTTCTTAAATGCAAACCATGCTCTGAAGTTCTCTCTGGACAGATGTAATAGGACCCATTATCACCACACCAGAAATAAATATCTCTTTGATATCCCCAGGGTCAAACTTAATCTGTGTAAGCACTCTATGCAAATTAAGGGACCTAGTCTATGGAACTCACTCCCTAGTGAATTGAAAAACTGTAAAACTTTTGCCTTATTCAAAAGCAAAACCAAAAAGTACTTAATTTCATCTTCTTAGTTTCCTACACTGAACTTTATTTTGCTCTGTACCTAGTGTTACCCAATCTCCTAATTCTTATGTATTTAACCCAAACAACCTTATCATTGTGTTCATTGCTATCTTCCTTTATGTACTAGCTATATGCTGTATTGTGCCTACCAATTTTTGTCAACTACCATTCAAGCTGTCATTGCAATCAATCTTAGCTACCTAAGTGCTTTATTATACTGTACCTACAATTTTCTCTCATCTTTTTTTTTCTTGCCATGTAACTGTTATCATTTCTTTTTTATAAATTTGCTTTAGTATTTACCTACTTAAAATTTTCTTAGATTAAGGACCTGCCCAAAACGCTGCGGGTACTAGTGGCTTTACAAGATTGTAATTACCATATTATATATTCTCGCATTCCCAATGTACCTTCTTGTATATAAATAAATAAATAAAAATAAATACTAGATGTTTCCGGTTCAATGTTGCATTAAATACATCTACCTCCTTAATTAAATCTTCATAAAATGCTTCTGCCGAAACTGGCTTATACGTATCATACCAAGACTTAATATGGCCAACAAGACTCGTTAATTCTCCCTCTTTAAACTTTAGCCTTTTCCTCTGAAGGCAGGCATGCTTTTTTATCTAGTTTAAGCTGTATTTGTAATGCAAAATGGTCACTTAGCATTTCATCCACAGTAAGACAATTCCCCTCTATGCCCTCAGCATTTATCAAACAAGCATAATCTAATCTCCCTCCCCTCAAATGAGTAGGAGAGGGCTCGCCCAGCAGTTGAACATCTTCATGTTCCTGCAAAAACTGGTACCATCTGCAACCATTCCTATTTGCTTTACCCCTTGATCCTAAAGCTGGATGTTTGGCATTAAAATCCCCTACCACAAGTGTATCTTCAGAAAAGAAGGAATCTGGCAAGTATCGTAAATCAAGGGAGCTATCAGAGATGTATATATTAATGAAATTTAACTCTCGATCCGTCAGTTCACCCAGTGAGCCAACTCCACGCTGACTTTGTCTCCAGTAGCACAGAGCATCACCTTCACTCACCAGACCACTCCACAAGTGATCATTTGAATTTCATCATGGAATTCCAATTGAATTATAATCGATCCAGCAATGCTGCTCAGTGCAGGAAACGACCATCTATACTGGATACAAGTTCTGAAAGTGACGGCGAGTGGCATCACGTGAATAAGGCAAACAGGCCAAGCCACTCCATGACGACCCATCGCCCTATAATCACTCCAACTTCTCCAGCTCTTCCAGCTCCTCAGACTAAATCTATACTGCCCATTTTCAAGGTGCAGCACACCGAAGGTAAGTCTTCCTACGCCACTGTAGTGGACCTCGAAAAAGAGTACCCCCAGCTCCAGATCAGAGAAAAACTAAATCTCAGAGGAGAATACATTCTGAGGCCTAAAGACGAGACGGCCGCTACGATTCTGAAAAATTACACAAAATGTGAGGAACTGAAACCAGAGGATAAAATACGAAAAATCATTGTCCTCCACTATCCCTTGCATATGGCCCTTGACCATCTCGAAAAGCTGAACTATGTGGTGTCAGCAGAGAGATGCCAAGTAAGAACCACAAAACAGGAAACCCGAACGTCCACTACGGGCTCACTATAGCCCGTGCTACTTGGAACTTTTTGTTCCAGGTAGCGAATCTTAAACAACAAGGAAACCCGACAAGTCCTTCTCACAGTAAGTGGACGCATCCCGAAGAAACTTGACCTTGGAATCTGGGGCGTGTTCCAACACAGGCCTTACACCCCAGAGCCCCTAAGATGCTTCAGATGTCAGAGATTTGGGCATCACAAAGATGGCTGCCAACGCCCAGTGAGGTGCGGAGTCTGCAGCCAGCCCTGTGACACAAAAACATGCATTGATAAACACAAGGCAAACCACCCTGTTCAAGCAAAGTGCCCAAATTGCTCCAAGGCACATCGCGCCTGTAACTTGAAATGCCCTGAAAGGCTCAAAAGGCTTCAAAAGAACCCCACCACGCCTACAGCAGAGCCGAAGCCCCACCAAAACTAATACCAGCTCCTCTTCCCACGAAAACCGCGTGGGGTCTACCCATTCAGGAAGAGGGGGGCACACGGCCCTTCACCATCGGCCATGGTGAACATAAGAACATAAGAACATAAGAACAAAGGCAACTGCAGAAGGCCTATTGGCCCATACCAGGCAGCTCCTATTTATAACCACCCAATCCCACTCATATACATGTTCAACCCATGCTTGAAACAATCGAGGGACCCCACCTCCACAATGTTACGCGGCAATTGGTTCCACAAATCAACAACCCTGTTACTGAACAAGTATTTACCCAAGTCTTTCCTAAATCTAAACTTATCCAATTTATACCCATTGTTTCGCGTTCTGTCCTGTGTTGATACTTTTAATACCCTATTAATATCCCCTTTGTTATGTCCATTCATCCACTTGTAAACCTCTATCATGTCACCCCTAACTCTTCGCCTTTCCAGTGAATGCAACTTCACGTGAAGGGTGTGAAGACCCCCGTACAGGACAAAAAGAAAGATAGAGGACACAAGAATCATGTTCAAAGCAGTCGCCCTCCCATTTCATCCAGAAAGCACACTGGGGCCAATAGGAGTAACAATTCCAGTGGCAAAGTTACCACTGAGAAGGGTCTAAAAGCTACCAGGCCCCAAAACTGCACAGCATTAAATAGTGCTCCCACAGAACTGGACGCTCTCTGGCCAATGCTCAAAACTTTGGTCACCGAGTTGATCGAAAGTCTGCTGTCATCACATGGAATCAAGCAAACCACAGAGACTCGGAAGACAGTTGAGCACAAGCTCAAGAAATTCGAAAATGTATTATCTTCACCTTCAAGACAGCAGGGCAGGAGACACCCCCCTAAAAAACAGATAAAGTCCAGCTCGTCGGAAAGCGACATTGATGAGTCAATTTCAGGTCCACTAAGAACCTATACACCAATTGCAACTTCCATGGCGTGTTTATCAGACTTCATGGATACCACGGAGTTATCAGCAAATTCCAAGAACCTAGAGGTCTAAAGATCCTGCAATGGAATGTGCAAGGACTGCTCACTAAATTGCAACACTTGCAATGCATAGCAGTAACCAAGGGCATAGACATCCTGATACTACAGGAGAGCTTGCTTCGAGCCGGATTAGAACCTAAAATCTCAGGCTATCGAGGCTTCTTCCTTCTATGGATCAATGGGCAATCCAGGGGATGTGCAATCTATGTAAAATGTGACCTGATTTCCAAGTCCATAACCAGCCCACCCGATTGTGGAGCAGGGACAGAGGTAATGGGAGTAACCATTGAGCTAAGACACGACACACTTGAAGTGTTTGATACGAAAATCGGTAGGGAAATTAATTCGGAGGAGAACTCACTATCACTTCAAGTTGATCTAGATAGGGTTTTGAAATGGTCAAAGGACTGGCAGATGCAGTTTAATGCTGATAAATGTAAAGTTCTGAGGCTAGGTAATGATGATAGAGTTACAAGATACGAGCTAGATGGTGTTGAGATTGCGAAGTCGGATTGCGAAAGGGATCTGGGAGTTATAATTAGTAAGAATTTAAAACAAAAGGATCAATGCATAAATGTTCGTAATAAGGCAAATCGGACACGCGGGTTTATTAATCGCAGCGTAAGTAACAAGACACCTGGTGTGGTTCTCAAGCTATATCTTGCTCTGGTTAGGCCCCATTTAGATTATGCCGTTCAGTTTTGGTCGCCATATTATAGAATGGATATAAATTCACTTGAACGTGTCCAGCGTAGGATGACTAAGTTAATTCCCCAAATTAGAAATCTTTCATATGAAGAAAGATTAACAAAGCTTAATTTGCATTCACTGGAAAGGCGAAGAGTTAGGGGTGACATGATAGAGGTTTACAAGTGGATGAATGGACATAACAAAGGGGATATTAATAGGTATTGAAAGTATCAACACAGGACAGAACGCGAAACAATGGGTAGAAATTGGATAAGTTTAGATTTAGGAAAGCCTTGGGTAAATACTGGTTCAGTAACAGGGTTGTTGATTTGTGGAACCAATTGCCGCGTAACATTGTGGAGGTGGGGTCCCTCGATTGTTTCAAGCATGGGTTGGACATGTATATGAGTGGGATTGGGTGGTTATAAATAGGAGCTGCCTCGTATGGGCCAATAGGCCTTCTGCAGTTGCCTTTGTTCTTATGTTCTTATGTTTAATGTGTACAAGTCTCCACATGCCGAAATGGATCTCTCTGTGTTATTTAGACACGCGACAACAACAAACACAATCATTTGTGGAGATTTTAATGCCCATCATCGATTGGCACTGGGCTCAAACACAACAAACGAAGCCGGCATTCACATTGCACATCTACTAGACCAGCTTCCAGAAATACAAATCCTAAACAAGAATGAACCTACCCACATCCAAGGAGGCAGATTAAACCTAACCTTCGTTTCAGCCTCCCTAAGAAATGTAGGGACATGGTCAGTTGATCCCACACTCACAAGCGACCACTATGGGGTCCAAATTGATCTTAAGTTAGACCTACCCACTCCACCTCCGCCTCCATCTGAAGCCTGGAACTTTGCTTTAGCAAACTGGGACCGATTTCAAAACCTCATTTCAGAGTGGCATAGAAACTATGATCTTCCCGGAGACATTAATCAGGCAGAACAAGAATTTGTCAAAGTGATTCAAAGTGCAGCCAACCACTCAATCCCACTGAAAAAACAGTCCACCGGACACCATAAAGATCATTGGTACTATTGCGAACGCGTCAAAGAACTCAACCATAGACTCAACAGAACAAGAAAGCTATACAAAAAGCAGCCAAGTGACCGCAACAGGACCTTACTTTGTGAGGTCAAGGAACATGTACATCGAGAGACCAGACTAATAAAAGAACAAAAATGGCTGGAATGGTGTTCACACCTGAATGAACACACCTCTCTGGGAGAGATGTGGCAGCAAATCCACCGGGCCAAAGGGAATAAAACACCTAAAGCTCCACACCCCAAGGATCCTCAACAGGAAGCCGAAGTACTGGCAACCAGGTTTGCAGAGAGAGCAGCCAGCAATCAGCTTCCACCAGATGTATTAGCAGTACAGACAGGACTAGAGGAAGAAAGGTGGCACAGAATCCTTACTGCATGTGAAGAAGTCTCTGACACTAATGCCCCCTTAATGAGTGTATGATGGACACAACATCTGTCGGGCTGACTGGTGAAAGGAGAAGGGAGTTAGCTGCCTGAGAGATATGTGTTGATATGTGTCTGAGTCTGTGGGATTTTACTTGCAAGGTTAGCACCAATCGATGAAAAGAAGCTATTAAATTCATTCGCCGTTTCTAAATCAGATGACGGTGTAAGGCCATCCTTAGAGAGTGTTATGAACTTCTTTCAATCTTGACTCTACACTCTCGCGAGTCGTGTTTTTCCCACAATACCGACACCTGGGGTCAAACTGGCATTTCCATGCCATATGTCCCCAGCGTGAACACTTCATGCACAGTATGGGCTTTTCAATGGATTTTGCCACGTTCCAGTAGCCTAGTCCTTGCACAAAAATTTTCTCCGGCGCCTCACCCTTTACCAAGGCAACAATCTGGCTGTGTCTGTCACCACGAACACTGTTTCTCTTTGCCCAGACAACATTATGATTGTTAAGAAGAAGACAATCAGGATCCAAATAAGTTGGAAACTTGAAAACTATGATCTTTGTGTGCAACATACCTTCTTCTGGAGGAACCATCACTAAATTTTCAAAACCAACCGTCGTGAGGCGTTCCACGGCCTTTTCAGTCCCAACTGTTATGTAGGGCCGGTGAAGACCCTCCTTGAAGAGTGGTTCGTATTCCAAACATTCTTTAGCCAGACGTACCGTCCACTCCAGCTTTTGGTGGAAATTCAATTTGCATGATTGTTACGACCCTGGTTTCTTTAGATGGAAACCAGAGGTCAAAATTGAGCTTATTAAACTACAATATGGCATGGGACGCATCAAGAGCTGAAGTTGTTTGTAATCTTCCCTGCCAGACGTAAAACTATTCTTGTTTCTCAAAGAGTATTAAAGACTGAGCTTGGGGTTGATTATTAAATATAAATAGGCACCAACTATGTTTACTAATACTGTCTAATCATTTGTAAAGTAAACCTGAGTAAACTTTGTATCGGGCGCCGGTATGATTAGTTGAACAGTCTGCCGGCAGCATAGCCACTGAGAAGGAGGGAGAGACTCCCTCGCTCTTCTCTGCTGGCTGGCTGTGGTGATAGGACGTGCTCCTCCTTCCTCTTAGTTCTTTATTTCTGTGTCTTATTCGGGTTAAGTAATTTATGTGCATTATTTGTTATATTCTGGCATATCCTTGTTCTATGTGTAGAGTAGTATACTTAGGGTGTAGTAGGTGTTTTTAAGTGTGTTTCTTACTAGTTACTCTAAAGGGGGTCTCAGTGGAACCACGTGGTCTCCCTACCCTAAGCTGACTCTAACTTCAAGTGTTTTAATAGTAGAGCTTTACCCTAGCTTGTGTTCAGTGTAAAACCTTGTATCCTGCTTATGTGGACCAAGGCTTTTAACGTAAGATCGGGTGGTAAAGTTATTGTTATATTTGTTATTGGTGTGAATGTATATGGGGAATTGTTAAGGGGATAATAAACAAGTAAGCTAGAACAGAGTATCCTTTCTTCCTGTGTGGGAGT
This sequence comes from Procambarus virginalis, assembly GCA_020271785.1. Classification (NCBI taxonomy): domain Eukaryota; kingdom Metazoa; phylum Arthropoda; class Malacostraca; order Decapoda; family Cambaridae; genus Procambarus; species Procambarus virginalis. Next base: position 24,093 of record WNGS01009146.1, read on the forward strand.
GCAAGTTCATCCTCTAGGCTACAGGGTTTCGTAGCAAATTCTGATTACTGTGAACATTTTACTTGGTGGCCGGGCCTTTTAGTTCTCCCATATTTGATACCTCTGTATTCTACTTACCCTTACCCCTTAATAGTACCAGTTCCCCCATAGCAAGCCCACCATCTTTTATAACAATGATGTAGCGAACAACAGCCTCTTCTGTTAAATTGCTTGTCTTGAGTCCTGCTGAGTAGGGTCTCATTCTTTGGTCTCTGTAATTTCATCGTCACTCTCACTGTCTCGCTGTCTGTTAATATTTCTCCGTTTCTTCCTGTTCATTGCTACTTCAAACGGTCTGTTATCATCTTGTCTGTCCTCCTCACTACCACTTAGGCATACCGCCTCAGCCATTTTCTCGACACTTAGAGGCACTGTCAACAATCGAGAAGAAATTAACAATATCCTGTATCACCACGTGCAAAGATGAAGAGTGTGGGGCAATACTCCACCTCCCACCAAGCAGCGGATGCCAAGAGCGCCAACACTGTGACCGCACATGACTTGGTCCGGTCACAACTGCACTGCAAACCACCTCAAGTCCATCATCACCCAGCAAAAAGCTGCTATCAGAATAATAACAAATTCTGCTTTCAGACAACACTCAGCCCCCTTGTTTAAATGCTAAACATGCTAAACATAATCTCACTCCACAAATCCTCTTGTGTCAACTACATTTAGAAAACCCTGTTCTTAATGGCAAATCCTGCTCTGAAACTCTCCCTGGACAGATGTAATAGGACCCATTATCACCACATCAGAAATAAATATCTCTTTGATATCCACAGAGTCAAACTTAATCTGTGTAAACACTCTATGCAAATAAAGGGACCCAGTCTATGGAACTCACTCCCTATTGAATTGAAAAGCTGTCCAACTTTTGTGTCATTCAAAAACAATACTAAAAGTACCTAATTTCATCTTCATAGTTTTTACCTTTTGCTTTAAAATTGCACTGTATCTATTGCTACCCAATCTCCCAATCTTTATGTACCCAATCTGAACATCTTTATCATTGTGATCATTGCTGTCTTCTTATATTTATTTATTTATTTATTTATTTATTTATTTATTTATTTATTTATTTATATACAAGGAGGTACATTGGGTTTGTGAGAATACATTGAATAGTACAGTATTTACAATCTTGTAAAGCCACTAGTACGTGCAGCGTTTCGGACAGGTCCTTAATCTAACAGATAATTTTAAGTAGGTAATTTCTATCAGAATTAACAAATGATAACAAATACATTGCAAGAAAAAAATGAGATGAGAGAGCTTAGAAAGTATATTAAAGCACATTGGTATATTAAAGCTGGTATATTGGTATATTAAAGCTGGTATTATTGGTATATTAATATATCAATATTAATATATTGGTTCATTGGTACAGTATATTAAAGCTATATGTGCTGTCAATCTGCTGTATGGTGTCTATTAATCTTGTTTAACTTACCAATCAAGCTGTCAATGTAATCAATCAGAGCTTTAATAGATTAAGGACTGTTAGCTGTCAATCTGTTAGATTAAGGACCTGCCCGAAACGCTGCACGTACTAGTGGCTTTACAAGACTGTAAATACTGTACTATTCAATGTATTCTCACAAACCCAATGTACCTTTTTGTATATAAATAAGTAAATAAATAAATAAATAAATAAATAAATCTGTACTGTTCCAAGCGCATAGGAGTGTAACGAGAGATTTTGAACTTGGCACTCCACAGGGAGGTGTCCTCAGTCCTACTCTGTTCAATGTGTTAATCAATGCACTTTTAAACTCAGTAACTAGGAGCCCCAGTGAACACATCATTAGCTATGCGGATGATATACTGATCCACACCAATGCGTATACCAACACCCAAAATGTTCTGAACTCTGTATTGCACACATGTCAGGAACTAGGCTTGGTCATCTCAGTAGAGAAAACAAAGATCCTGAACCGACGCCCACCCAGACGAGGTGGGGCCGTTCGCAAAATGCAGTTGTATGATGGCACTCTGCTCGACTATGTAACCAGATACAAATACCTTGGTCTTGAGGTTCTACTGTACCGCAATGTTGTAGCCAGACTGGGTCGCCAATGTAGAGAGAGGCTCCGTGCTCTCAAGGCTGTGGCAGGCTACCATCCAAGCTATCGTGCAAAAGTGAGAATTGTCAAAATGATGTATCTCTCATATATTAGGTCTCTGATTGATTATGCTGCACCCATGCTTGCTCTAGTGCCTGAGAGAATGCTTGGAGGGCTGGAAAAGATGCAAAACGAAGCCATGAGGATAATCCTCGGATGCCCCCGTACAACTAAATTACTAAACATGAGGAAGGAACTGAATATTTCATGTGTAAGTGATCGTATCACTGAAATTAATGCTTTAATTGGTATCAAGATGCTTAGGCTAACCCACCCTAATCCCTGCACTGAAGCCCTCCAAGCCTTCTTCCTTGAAGATCAGTATCCCTCCAAATGAATTACCGTAACTGCCAATGGGCTCAGAATGTATAACTTTCATCACCTCCACCAAGAGAGACAACAACAACACTTTCCTGCTCCATGGGAGATCACTCCTTTCCAAATTACTGTCCCCCCTTTCCTACCCAAGAAGCTGATTAAAGAACAGTACTTGCTTCGACAAGAAGCAAAGTTTAGTTAGTTTAGTTTAGTTCATTTATTATGCACCCCATACCCATCTTCTGGGCGGTAGTGGAAAGGGTTACATAGGCACATAATGGGCTCAGGGACTGAGCCCCACAATTCATTTAGCTAAGCAAGTTACAATCTTGATGAGCTAGTTACAAAATTCAATATAAGTCGTCACATCAACAATGGGTTCGAGATCGACCTCAAGTACAGGTTCTAAATTAAGCAACTGACATGTGAAGAGCTAGTGTCAAAATTTATATGTTTGTCCTGCACACCGCCCCCCATCCAGAGGGCAGCGGTGAATAGGTTACAATCACTCAGTTACTACCTACAGTTAGCAAACTGGGGATATTTGGTACAATGCCTTAAACCAAATTGATGCTTTAGTCAGAGAGCGCTCCCTTTCCCATATTATTTACACTGATGGATCATTGCATCAGTCCCATGGTGCAGCTGGAAGTGCAGTTGTTGTGACAGGGAGAGATGGTTCCTTCTCCCATGAGTGTGGAGCGCGTCTCAGTAACTGGGCCTCCACTCTTCAAACAGAATTGGTTGCCATAATCCTTGCACTAGAGCGCGTATATGAACCCAAAGTTGACACGCTAATTGTAAGTGACTCCTTGCAACTCTTTAAGACATAACTGTAACATGCTCGTGTCCGAAGCTAGACACAAATACAACAAAATTATTAAGGATGGTAACAGAGTCCATTTCATGTGGTCTCCATCTCATGTTGGCCTCCGAATGCATGATAGTGCTGATAAGTTAGCCAAAGAATCTGCCTTTAAAGGAGCCGTTGAGTGTAACCTTGGATTGTCAATGAGCAATCTGAGAGCAGCAGTACACCGAGAACTTCAACAAGATCTTGTATATCTGAGGCAAAGTGAAATTGACACCAGTAATTCCATCTATCATCATACTATCATGCAAGAGGAGCCACACATCTATGGACCATCCAATAAAATCAGCAGACTTCTAGATGCACTTATTAGTATGATTAACTTGATTCATGCAGCTCTTGATAAAAATGAGTTCCCTGTTGGGTTATTTGTGGACCTGCGTAAGGCTTTTGACACTGTCAACCACCAAAACCTTCTTCTTAAATTACATCATTATGGAGTCAGAGGACACTCCCTGCAATACCTCAAATCTTACCTTACTGACAGGCTCCAGTATGTTTCTGTGAATAATTCAATTTCTCCCACCCTACCTATCAACATTGGTGTTCCTCAGGGCAGCATACTTGGTCCTCTCCTCTTTCTCATCTACATTAATGACCTTCCAAATGCCTCCCAACACCTCAAACCAATTCTATTTGCTGACGACACAACCTTCATTTACTCCAGTCCTGATCCCCTTGCTCTAAATGCCACAGTAAATACTGAGCTAAATAAAGTCCATCTTTGGCTAACTGCCAACAAACTCACCCTTAACATTGACAAAACTTTCTATATTCTGTTTGGCAATAAATCCTCTAATCAAATAAATCTCAAAATTAACAATACCCAAATTTGTAACAAATTAGATGGCAAGTTCCTTGGCGTTCTCATTGACCACAAGCTGAATTTCCAGGGTCACATTCTAAATATATCAAAAAAAGTTTCTAAAACTGTTGGCATTCTCTCTAAGATTAGATATTATGTACCCCGACCTGCCCTGGTGACTCTCTATTACTCCCTCATCTATCCATATCTCAACTATGGTATTTGTGCTTGGGGTTCTACTACCCAAAATCATTTACGTCCTCTAATTACTCAACACAAAGCTGCTATTAGGACAATATCCAACTCTGGCCCCAGACATCACTCGGTACCCCTACTCAAATCTCTGAATTTGTTAGATATTAAGTCACTGCACATTCTCTCATGTGTATCATACATATATAAAACGCTGAACTGTAACGCCAATCCTGAACTCAAAAGCTTCATTGAAGGTTGTAACAGAACCCATGAGCACCACACCAGAAATAAATACAGTTTTGATATTCCAAGAGTACGGCTTAATCAAACTAGAAATACTCTACAAATCAAGGGACCCAAAATGTGGAATGACCTCCCCAACCATATTAAAGACTGTACCTCTCTCAACCAGTTTAAGATTAAAACTAAACACTACCTAATAAATTCCTTGTAACCTACCTTACCCCTCTATTATCAACCCATGTCTGTTATTTTTTTTAATCAATGCTGTTTATCAACCTTTTGTATTTGTGCTGCTTTTTCAGTCATGTTCCCCTTTTTTTTTATCTTTATTTGTATTTGTTCTCAACACATTTTATTCTTTATGCTCAATTAGTATTAAGTTCTAGATATTAAAGTTCTTCCTGCCCGAAATGCATTGCGTAATAGTGGCTTTAGGCATTGTATGTACTAGCTCTATCTATAATTCGATCCATTACTGTAACATCACTTGTATGTATATACCTTACCTGAATAAACATATTTATTTATTTTATTTAGATGTTACTACTGCTCGGCTTAGACTCGGTTACAAGTATCTCTGGGAATTCTCATTATCTGCCGATGTAGACCTGACCAAATGTAAACTGTGTCAACAAAATTATTTGCACACCCTCCGTCACTATGTGATGGAGTGCGAAAAGATACGTGAATTTAGAAACAATTCTATAATCAATGTTCCAGCGATGTGTAAATATTTCATTCAAAATGATCTGCTACCAGAAATTTTAGCCAAATATCCCCAGTTTGCTAACTGTAGGTAGTAACTGAGTGATTGTAACCTATCCACCGCTGCCCGCTGGATGGGGGGCGGTGTGTAGGACAAACATATAAATTGTGACACTAGCTCTCCACATATGTCAGTTGCTTAATTTAGAACCTGTACTTGAGGTCGATCTCGAACCCATTGTTGATGTGACGACTTATATTGAATTTTGTAACTAGATCATCAAGATTGTAACTTGCTTAGCTAAATGAATTGTGGGGTTCAGTCAATTTAATGTGAACAAATTGTGGAATTTAGAGATAACACCATCAATAGTGTCCAGGAAATGTGTAAGTACTTCATTCATAATGATGTACTGCCCGAAATCTTAGCGAAGTATCCAAAATTTGCTTACTGTAGGTAATGCATGCACATGACTGTAAAGCTGCCGCCCAGTTGGGTGGGTGTGGAGCACATGACTGTAAAGCTGCCGCCCAGTTGGGTGGGTGTGGAGCACATGACTGTAAAGCTGCCGCCCAGTTGGGTGGGTGTGGAGCACATGACTGTAAAGCTGCCGCCCAGTTGGGTGGGTGTTGAGCCAGACTAGCATCTGTGTGACTCACTATAGATGTAAAGTGCCTTGTATAGTGACTTGTGAGCCTCTTGTAATGTCACTTGTGTCACTTATGACACCTATTTGTGTCACTTGTGACACAAAGATTATTGATGTGTGTATTTGTGTGGGTGATTAGATATGTATGTGTGTGTATATATGTATACGTATATATAGTACATGTATGTATGAGAGTGTGTACATGTGTATACAACATTAATCATTTTGTAACTAGCGTCAAACATGTGTTGTTTGCTTAGCTAAACGAACTAGAGGATTCAGTTCCTGAACCGATTATGTGCCTCTGTAATCCTTTACACCACCGCCCACGGGATGGGTATGGGGTGCATAATAAAGAAAGAAATTGAATCCTGTGCCGGTAAGTCCACTACGGGCTCAACATAACTGTGCTACTTGCCCCGCTCCTGTGCCAGGTAAGTTACGGGCTCACCATACCCCGTGCTACTTGGACTTGTTCTGAGTAGCGAATCTATAACAACAAACATCAATGATTACAATGGCAAATGGGTACCCTAGGACAGGCGAGTTACAGCACTAGGTAGAAAACTATTGTTGCGGTGGTGGATTTGGTGGTGTTACCGCTGACGGACCACCCAACCCACAACTCGACAAATGCTCATATTTCACTAGGAGATCACACTAGGCACTTCTGGCTCTTGGAGAGGGGCTCAACGTCACACGTTTAGGGGATGCGGCTCCAACACGCAGCCTTGTTGTCACGTGCACACACCCACTCGAGCCGCTGTGACTCCCCACTCTCTCCTTATGGAATATGACCTCCTCAATCCCTTTGTCTTACTAGACTTCTGTCTTACCCTGTCCACAGCAGTGGTTCCTGTTTCTTGCTCTCTCTCTCCTTCTTTACTATTTCCTGGGAAGCCTCACTGGGACAAGTGCAAACACCAGCAAATTTGGATACATTTACTGGACGAAGTACATATACAATACACGCATACATATAATAATAATGATGAATCCTATACTCTGTACTATTATAATCAGGTTGCACTCCAACACCATCAGAACTCTATCCTCAGCTTGCTAAGTGGTATCCTATCTCTTGGTATTACCTAATATTATCAACCTCCTCAAGTAGATTAAGTCTTACAATATAATGTTACACTACCATCAAGAGAATGTATACATATATATATACCTATAAACACATATAAGGCAAATCAGCATTTGAATGCAATAACATACATATATATATATATCAGTATAAATGATCCGTGCCACACAACGAATCAATCGACCATTCTATCAGTCTTAGAATACATATATATCTGTAGGTACTCCTGCCTACGTCTGTACTCTAAACTTCAATATACACTTCTTGGCACATAAATGGCAAACGATCACTCACCTCTCACTGCGTCGTTCACGCTAATGACAAACACTCTCACCTCCATACAAGTGATCATTTAGAACTATTTCACTACCCTGACAACTTCAGGTTCCTCAGGGCTTAAACACCAGGATCCTCTGCAGCTCCTCCAGGCTGCTACCATGAAGATTCCTTGAACAACTATGGTGCTTCCTACTCCTATTAGGATCATCCACAGCTCTCCTGGCTGCTGCACCATAAAGTTTCCTCGAATAACTGTGGCACTTCACCACCTCTGCAGAAGCACGTGACACTCCTCCTCACTGCTCTCTCACAGCTCGGGGTCCTCTCCTCCCTGCCTTGGAGTCTCATCAACCACTCCCTCTGTGCTGGCTTCCAAGTCCTCAGCAACTTCTTCCCAAAGGACAAACCTGCAACCCATTTGCACTCCAATAAAATGTTTCCCTTTAACACATAAACAAAATTAATCACACAATATCTTTGTCTCCAATCCCTATCTGTCCTCTACATTTAATGAGAGTGGACTCCCCCGTGGGCGAGTCCATGCGCCACCTCGCTGGGCGAGCCTCACTCACGCTGGGAGGGGCCTCCTCCCTCAGGAGCCGGGCTCCTTCAGTTGCCCGCCAGCGCTCAGAGAAGACGGACGTCGCTCCGCGCTCCTCCCACTTCACTCTCTTATTTTAGGCTTTCTGCCATACCAAAACATTTCTAACTTGAAAAAACATCGCTACTGTCGCTGGGCACACGACCAACTACAAGCAAACACTATGAACTGGCTTAAATCGGGCTTACCACAGATTATCTGGTCGAGGGCGCTTCTCCCTCTGACAACGTCTGACCAGGGCGCTTGTCACAGCCCACAAAACTGTCACTGGGCGGCTTAATACTCTCTCCTCGCCGTCCAGGACTTGAGACCGCAACGTCTTCAGCTCGATTCAACAGCTGGAACGTCTGCACCTTCTCTTCTCTTGGAGATAATATCACTAGGGTTCCCTCCTGGCGGGAGCTCGTCAAAGCGCGGCTTCTCCCCTGCGATGTCTGGCCTCAAGTGAGGTCATCGCCCTCCACAAGCGAGCCTCACGCCTCCAGTAACTGTGTCCACATCTCCTAACAAGTCATTTATCTGTTTTCTAGTTCATTGCCCATAATCTCAAACTTTTATATAAATCAACACACTATTTTACATCTGTGTTATCGCCTCTATAATTCCTGGACTTCCAG
>WNGS01009146.1:34446-47764 GCA_020271785.1 Procambarus virginalis
CTTTCTAAGAGTCCAGAACATTTAATATAACCTTCCACCCAAAACCAACATATTATCAAGAAACATCAAATCATACAGATGTAGTTAGCGGCAAATAACCACCGACATGAAGCTTAGCTTTAGGGATGATTTCAAAATATACTTCTCAGATAAAGAACCAATCCTCTCCTATGACCAATCTTTAGAGAGGGTATTACTAGCTTCAACTCTTAACAGTGGAAGTACTGGCTCATTAAATTCTCTCAGCTTTCAATTTAAACACAGAATAGCTAATGTACTTGGTTTTGACAGCACTCGTAAATACACCATTTATCGAGGCAAAAACAGATGACATTACGTCAGCCTCCAGGACTGTGGCCTTATCGCCCCCAGACATTGATGGAGGTTGTGACTATTTACTTATTTATAGTGACGTCATCGAGCCTGAACGATACGGGGGGCAGATTGTAAATATCTTAGATGCAATCAATTATCATGACTCATATTCTAGAGGGGCTCATCCCCTAGTGTACAAAACATTAAACACTAACTCGTTGGAGAAAGTAAGTATTAAAATAACAGATCAGTTTGGGCGAATGGTTAGTTTTGAAGATGGAAGGTCGGTTACGGCTGTCTTACATATTCGCCCTAAGGTATAGCAATATATATATAAAGAAGTGTTTACCAACGACTTAGCTTATTATATGAAGAGACCTCAGAATGCGTATACCGTTCCACCCGCCTTCCCAGAGGGAGTTCGGGGAGATATTCGCTCCTCTCCCTAGGAGACACGGGATGAGAGGGGGGCGATGAATGACATACGCACATTCCAAGCACCTTATCTCAGATCTGGAGGAGGTTTCTTTGGGACCTTGGCTGGTATTGCTCGGCGGGCCATACCATTTTTCATGAAAGCTGTAACACCTAGCGCTATCGATTTTGGGAAAAATGTCCTTGGTGATTTAAGCAGTGGTAAACGGGATGTAAAGAGTGCTCTGAGAACTCACGGTATTGATGCTCTTAAGAGTGTGGGAAAGAAATTGGTAATGGGGGGTAAATTAAAAGACTCTCTAGACGAAAAAATAAAAGTAAAAAATGTAAACGAGGTCTTGGGTATAAAAATGACGTGTTTTCGCTAACGTAAGCAGTCATACTTCAACTTTCGGAGGGATCATGGGGGAGCCTAGCGGAGCTGGGGTGAAAATTCCACTGGAATATTATAGCTCCAGTATTATTGACCAATTTCCTAGAAGTAACAGAATACGTAATGTGGAGAGTTCAATTGCCTCTACGCAGCAAATAGACATTCTTCCTGTCAACCTCCCCATTAATCAACGTTTGCGGGATAATTACTTAGAATTCCGCATCCCTGGAACCCAGGGAGCCTTCTTAGATCTAGCTAATATTGTTATAGATTTTAAGGTATCTTTAACGAAAGATGACGATACCACAAAATTGGAAGAGGATGACCATGTGGAATTTGTGAATGGCTTGTCAAATACCATGTTTAAAGGTGTTCAGGTTTTTTTAGGAGAGCAGGTAGTTGAAACAAATACTAATTTTAATTATTGGTCATTTATTAAATTAATTACCTCCATGCCTCCATCAAAAATGTCTTCCTTGGGGAGAATTGGAGGCTTTCGTAGGGACTGGAGAGATGACGATGGTATAATCACTAATGAGTTTACAAATACTTATTTTACTGGAGCAACTGCCAAGGATAAAAAATTTATGGTTGATTTAAAAAGTAAAGGTTTGTCGATGTGTTTCCCCCTCCTATTGGATATATCATCCCTAGACCAATACATATTAGATAATATAGATGTGCGACTAAGATTGGAACTTCCCCCCATGCTTGGGTCCTAAATACAAGCGTTAACGATGGCTCTAAGTATCGCTTGCATATGGATTATGCTAAGTTATGGGTAACGCGGGTGTTCCCCTACCCAAGTGCTTACCTAGCCTTAAACAGCTCATTGTTAGCATCCCCTGACCCCATAACTTATACTTTCAATAGAACCATTTCTAAAACATATGTCCTAGCAGGGAATCAAACTAGTCTCTTAATTGATCAACCGTGGGCTCAAGTAATTCCTCACAAGATATATATGGTAATAATTCCAATGAATTATTACGCGGTCTTCACCAAGGTAATGGATTATATTTTGAAAATGCAAAGCTGAAAAGTATTGCTATGTATTTGAACAATAATGCAATTTACCGAATCGGCGGCGATTTCGATAACCATTATTCCCGCCTTTATTATGAAACTTTGAAGACATTAGGCTTAGAGCGTGATTCACTACTGCTCTATGACTCTTTTAATAAGGGAAGATCAATATTCGCCTTTGACTTAACCTCCATTCAAACGAAGGATTCCCTCCCTGTGGAGAAATCTGGCAACTTGCGTATGGAGCTTGAATTTGGCGGTGGTGTTACATATAACAGACTGGTTATACTGTTTGGGGAAACGACTGGGGTACTATCCATCAATGGGCAAAGAACTGTTCTATGCGACGTACGAGCATAAAAAAACACAATGAATTGTTATGATATAAATATTAATTTAAAAGATAATCTAGGGGATCGAGCGCTCTACCTAGGCTGTTACAACGGTGAGGAGATAGAACAGTTAAATATCTCCTCAAGAAAACCTATTGTTTTCATAACTAATATTTTACCATCACACAGCAGAATCACTATGGGACATTGGGTAGGAATTTATGTTGATAAAGTTAAGCATCGGATGTTTTTTTTTATAGTTATGCAATATCACCGGCTACATCATTTTCAAGGATTAATTAAAACTAACAAAATAAGAAAGGTGTTTGGAATGCGCTACAGACTCCAAAGTGATTTTACTCTTGCCTGCGGGCTCTATTGCATCATATTTGTTCATAGAATAAGCCACCTGGGCTTGCCTTCAACAGTACATTACTTACATAACGTATTTTCCAGCGTTACTTTAAAATTAAACGATAAACGCACCCTCTCTTATGCGAGACGATATTTTCCTATGAAACATCATTGTGTTAGGACATTTTGTAGAGGTATAGGAGTTGGTTCTTATAGGTGGTGCAGAGAATATTTTTGTTAGCTAGGCAACCTACCTAACAAGGAGTGTAGCCTCCTATAAAAAGCCCTCCCCCCCCCCAACCCCCAACCCCCTCAGAAGACTGTCTTCCTCCTACGAAATGGAAGGTGTCTCTCAAAAAACACCTGCTGGGAAAATTGAAGTCCTTGAAGGACCTGGTTAGTATTACCCTCACTTTCTGCTAATAGATTTATTTTATGTTTATTTCCCTCAATAAAAAAAAAGTTTGTATATCCTCTATTTCACCTCTTATGTTTTCTTCAGTACAGTTCTTGGGACCCGTCCACACTTGTAGAGTAGTAATTCTATGTGGAGGGTCTGCCCCAAACAAGATGCTGTTACGTAGTCTAATTGACGATGCCTGCTGAAGAGGACACAAGGCTACTCCTGCAGGGGGAGAGGAATGTACTAGTTGTTCTTAGAGAAAAAAATAGAATATTTTTATAATAAATATATAATCCTATAAAAAAACCTTTAATCACTATAAATTATTTCCACCATCTCTTTCCAGAACACTTCCGATGAGAGAGAGGAGGAAACTCAGCCAAAAGGTGTCCACCCAACTCCCCCCCACACCTCCAAGAGGGGGAGGATGGGGGTCAAGACCTTCCCCCACTCATCAGTGACGAAGAGACGTCAGAATTCTACTCAGATGAGGATGGGGAGGTGGAGGGGGACGAGGGATAAGGGGGGGGGGGTAGAGCTGTAGTAAGTGAAATATGGCAGGAGCACACTGTAAACTACAATTATTAACTAACATAATTACTTATACACTTTGTGTATTTTTTACCTAATAAAGCATTTAATCAATTATTTAATTTTTTTTAACCCTTTGGGGGGGATTTATAATTTAATACACCTTAAATACTCAGAGTAAGAGTAATTATATATAATTTAATACACCTTAAATACTCAGAGATACTCAGAGTAAGTGAAATATGGTGAGAGCTTACCGTAGACTAAATTTGAGATGGGTCTATCTGGCACACCACCTCTGATTCCATTGTATGATAAGTGGACCTATCTGGCTCCCCGCCTCTGAGTCCATTGTTTGATAAGTACCTCCCATTGTTTGTTAAGTGGGTCTATCTGGCACGAATCATACTACTCACCTTCTATGTACCCTCCGGTCTGTCTGTCTGTCTGTCTGTCTGTCTTTCTGTCTGTCTGTCTGTCTGTCTGTCTGTCTGTCTGTCTGTCCACCTCTTTCTCTCCTACCCTCCTGGCACTTCAACTCTCTCAAGTGCTATCTAAACGGAAGCTGACAAAAACCACAAATGGCTCTCACGCCAAGGGGAAGGTCCCCTCACTCTCCCTCAGACTCTCTATCCTCTCCCTCCCTCCCCTACCCCAACAACATATGTTGGGTCATCTAGAACACTCATCTCTTACTCTAGACGCATAGCAATACATAGTCTTTAATCATAAACTAGTATCTACACACAGGATTAAGTCTACGGAAAACAAACATACATATTCATTTACTCTTAACATCATATCCACATACCTCTTACTTTACTTTAGCACATACCACATAGCCCTACATACTCTCCTACCCCCCAAACAACATGACCCCAATCTTCCCTGACCACATACCCAAACACCGGAGGCACGGAAAACAAACATACATATTCATTTACTCTCAACAACATATCCACATACCACATAGCCCTACATACTCTCCTACCCCCCAAACAACATGACCCCAATCTTCCCTGACCACATACCCAAACACCAGATGCTCACACGCGTCCGACACACCCCAACTTCTGGGAAAATCTCCGCGCTGTGCTCTAGTCCCCGGGGGTTTACCTGGCCAGATGGCGCGCGGTGCTCTAGTCCCCGAGGGTCCCCCTGGCCAGATGGCGCGCGGTGCTCTAGTCCCAGGGGGGTCCTCCTGGCAGATGGCGCGCAGTGCTCTAGTCCCCATTTACACTACTGACCTCCAGCTTGGAATAGAGCAGACATATTACCGATCCCAAAACCCAAAGATCCAGCTAATCCCAGGCCCATCTCTCTCCAAAGCTGTGCAGCCAAGACGGCTGACAGAATGGCACTCAACAGACTGGAGTGGAAAATGCCTAAACTGCACCATGATATGTATGCCTATAGAAAAGGGGTTGGCACAGTAGAATGTATTACAACTCTGTTAGCCCACTTGAATGACAGACCAGGAATGCTGATATTCCTGGACCTCGAAAAAGCCTTTGAACTGGCTAGCGCCCCAGCTATTCTCTGCTGCCTCATTGACAAAGAGGTCACAGGCAACCTGCTCTCCTGGACCAAAAACTGTCTCATAAACAGAGAAGCAAGAGTAAAAATTCATGGCACAGTTTCTGAGTACAAAAGACATGAAAATGGTACACCTCAAGGAGGTATTCTCAACTGTTTAATGGAAAGAATAATGAGGTTGAAACTTCCACATCACTGCAGGCTGCTAAACTACGCGGACGACTTTGTCATCATCATAAAAGGAAGGGATGCGGCGCGCCTTGCACCCAAATGCTTAGACTGCATCAGTAAAGAGGCAAAACAGATTGGAATCAAACTCAACCCCTCAAAGACAAAAGCCATGCCCATAAAAATAGCGAAGCCCAACACCCAACTCACAGTACAGGGTCAACCAATCGAATGGGTGGACACCTATCAGTACCTAGGAATAATCCTGGACACACACACGAATTTTAATGCTGAGGTCACTTACTTGAGAGAGCGAACTGCGGCCAGGACGGCAATCCTCAGGTCGCTAACCTCCCTCTCTGGAGGAGCCAATCTGTAAGTCCTTCGCACATACTATGTACAGGCAGTCAGATCAGTGATCGATTATGCCGCACCTGAACTCACAAATCTATCACACCAACATTGGAAAAAGCTTGAAGTTGCCCAAAACAATGCTATGAGAGCCGCACTGGGAGCCCCCATGTGGACCAGGCTTGAAACTCTTAGACTGGAGATGGGTTTGCCCTCTCTACAGGAAAGAATATCTCAAAGGACAGCTACAATTATCAGTAAGATAATTATTTCTTCTGATCCAATCCCAGTACGGCAGGCCTTGGTGGTTGGACTAGGCCAAAACAATGGAAACTCTTGGGCTGCAAGAGCAGGAAAAGTCCTAAACAGACTACATTTAAAAAGCATGATTCTTGATAGAGAGGGTGATCATCCACACCCAAATTACACTCCTTCTGCACTATGGGAAGAGCCTACTTTCAAAATAGTAATAGAAAGTCTCCCAATGAAAAAGGCTGCCTATGATCCGACAATCCTAAGGCGCATAATAGAAGAGCAAATGTATAGCATAGCAGTAGCAGGAGCCACCCACATCTTCACAGACGGATCGGTGGACACAGAATATAAGAGTGCTGGCGCTGCTCTTTGCACGGCCAGCATACAAGCATATTGGAGACTGGGAGGACTAGTATCATCAACCCAAACTGAGCTGTTTGCCATACAACAGGCATTCGCATATGTGATTGCACAAAACACTCAAAATGCAATCATACACACAGACTCAAAAGCTGCACTTCAAATACTAGGACAAAAACAGTGGAAAGATAACGTGGAAATAATTACCACCATTTTGTATCTTGGAGCAGTCGCTAAAGGCAAAGGACTCAACATAACCTTGAACTGGATCCCATCCCATATTGGAATCCCATTAAATTAGAAAGCTGATGAAATTGATAAATTGGCAACTCGTCATCCAGTGATAGATAAAACAATTCAACCCAGCCTAGAGAACATTGAAAACATCATCACCAAAAAGCTCTCACACCTCAACAAAGCCTACCTACACCAGAGAGTAGCTGAAGGTTCGCCCTCTGCAACATGGTATCTTCAGGCAACCAAATTAGAAAGGTTAAATATCCCAAAAGGAATCCACAGGGAAATAGCAGTTAGGTTATATAGACTACGTCTAGGTTACAGATGCAACTGGGAGATTGGTGAACCCCGACAGAGAGAGTGCATCTTCTGCCAAACTGTCACAGAAAAGCCATTACTTCACTATCTTCTGGAATGTGAAGCAACCAACGACCTTAGAAGAGCTTTAAGAGTTCCTGAATCTTGCAGTGGCCACCCTGAAGCCATCAACACAGCTACTCTCCTGGTCAACAAAGGTGTCCAGCAGCTGGACACCCTCATAAAGACTGTGAAGCAGTATCCTCCCCCGCGATAACAGCTTGATGATTAAATGCAATCTCAGAATAATGAAAAGAATTACGGAAAAAAAATTGTACCACTTACGGGCTATTCATGCCCGTGCCACCTCTTGGGTGGCTTAATCTTTATCAATCAATCAATCAATCAATCTGTAAGTTTAAAATCCTATCTTAGCTCTTTCCAAGAATCTAATGACTCTCTCATTATAGCGGGTAATGAACTAAGTTTGGCAGCTTCCGCCCATTTATTTACGAGACCATTTGCAATTCCTTGCGGGTCAGGATGTGCAACAAAATTATGCTTTTTATCCCTTATTTTGTTTACGTCTTGCCAGAGTTCCTTCAAGTTTCTGTTACACCCAACTTTCTCTGCAAACTCCTGCCAATACTTGCTCCTAATTTCCTGTCTCTTCTCCCTACACAGCCTAGCAACTGCCAGTAAAGCATTCTTCCCTTCCTCAGTCCTACCATTCCTATTCCAATTCCTGTGAGCTCTCCTCATTGTTAATGTCCACCCCTTAAGCATCTTGTCATGTGTATAATTTTCTTTTCTGGGGGGATGCTTTTTTATACATTCAATCGAAGCAAGTGACATCAAGTCAGCTTATAGAGTGGGTACGAAATCATCTGGCACAAATAATAGGAAGATACATGTGAACTTAGATAGCTGCTCCCGCAAGTCTGACCTTATCACTGCTGCAGTCGGTAGGAAAACCAATGTTTATGTGAACGAATGTCTAACCAGATTCAGACAAAATCTCTTATTTAAACTACGTGGAATCTGCAAAAGATCCCCTGCCATTAAACAGTGTTTTGTGCGCGATGGTAAAATAATAGCTAGGAAGACTGACTCTGGAAAAACTTATGTCATAACCACTGAGGCACATCTCACTTCTTTCCTGGATGACTGTGGGATATCAGCTGAATAACCAGAACATAATTTGTAGTCTCACATACAACCAAAGTGTACTTAAGCTCTGCCTTTCCTTTCCAAAGTTTTTTTTAATTTTATTTTTATTTTTATTTTTTGTTTGTTATCTTTGCCTGTTTTTTACTCTTAATTATTTGTTCTTAGTTAATCCCCTTGTCACTAAACCTAGGGATTTTATTACCCTGTTATATTTAAAGTAACTTGGTATTTGTTTCATGTAATCATTTATTGGAATTAAGTAATAGTATAATTGTTTATATCATCTACCTCAGTATCATAGTAAAATCTTCCACATTAATATACTCTCACCATGTTTATTTTTACACTTAGATTTATATTAGAGTAAAATTCAAGATTTACTCAGATATTCATGTCATCTTTTGTTTTCTTTTTTCGGAATTATCTATTTGAGCTCACTTTGTTTTCTTAGGTTCATACCAACTATAGAATTTTAATTAACCATTACTAAGCTAATTATCCTCAAGTTCATTTTACTTTATGATTATTATTTTTCTTATTATTTTTTATTTTACATTTATATTGTCAGTCCCTACTGTTTTTTTTGTTTTTTATTTTATCTAACTTCTGTGTCCTTCCTGGCTATCTATTGAATCTCTATTTTACTTCCAAATTGGTACTATTTTATTGTATTTGCTTTTATTCTTGTGCTTTCCTATATCATGTATCCTGTATCGTGAAGCCTCTGCATCTCTATGCACACTGATATTGATCCTGATCAAAATCTTCTGTCTCATATCTACACCAACCAGCACTTTGATCATCATTATTGAAAGTATTTCACAGCACACCAGGCTAAAAACAAACTCCAAAATAACACCTGTTTATCAGTTTACAACCAAAATGTTAGATCACTTGGTAAACATTTTGACGATTTAAATGCATTACTCACAGCACTAGGTACTAACTTATCGTTCATTATTTTAACAGAAACTTGGCTAAATAAAGACTATACCCAACTCTACAACTTAGCTGGTTATAAAGCCATTCATAACTGTAGGCCTATTAAAAAAGGTGGTGGCACAGCTATATATTACCGAGATACATTTATCTGTAACAGTATTATTAGTGACAGAGATGACTACTGTGAATATACTTTTGCTCAGTTTACAATTAAATCCCTTAAATCCTCCTTGACTATTGGAGCCATCTATAGATTTCCCAATACTAACATAGCTTCTTTCTCAGATAACCTAAGGAATCTTATTATAAACAACAATCTCAACAAAAACCACATCATTCTGGGAGGAGACTTTAATATTGACCTGGGTCAACAAAATTGCTCTCAAGTTGACTATTTCCTTAACAGCATGAACTCCTGTATGCTAATCCCCTCATTCACCAAACCTACCCGAGTCACTCAAACATCAGCCACTACCTTCGACCACATATGGACAAACATAACAGTTCCCCTTGTACCTGGTATAATCTACGACAGAACAACTGACCACTATCCTACCTTTCTATAGACGAACATGGACATAACAACAACAACCACATATTTCGGGCATAGCGAACATGGACATAACACCACAAAAAGCAAGAAAATTCATTTAGGCTACACAGTGAATCAGCTTAGGCAATCTTACAGATGCACTTCACAATATTAACTGGGATTCTGAATTCAATAATACCCAGGATATAAATTCATTAGCTAACCTCTTCCTCTCCAAAACTCTAAGCCTCTACAACCTTCATTGTCCCCTTCTTACCAAGCAAGTAACTGACAAAAGATTAAACAATCCATGGCTCACAAGTGGCATTCTCAACTCAATCAACAAGAAACATGAATATGAAAAGAAACTTAGGATTGGCCTAGTTTCAAAGGAAGTAGCTAAAAGGTACTCATCAATGCTTACCAGTATCATAAGAAAGGCAAAACTTGCATATTATGTGAATAGATTCAATGAAGCAAAAGGCAACATGAAAAGCACTTGGAAAACCATCTCTAGTATCCTAGGAACTAAACAACACTCACATAACCAAATAAAACTCTACAAGGATGGGGATATACCGTCAACTGATTTAGAAATGGCAAATGAATTTAATAGTTTCTTTTCATCGGTTGGTGCTAATCTTGCCAGTAAAATCCCACAGACTCAGACACATATTAACACATATCTCTCAGGCAGCTATCCAAACTCTCTTCTCCTTTCACCAATCAGCCCGGCAGATGTTGTGTCCATCATACACTCTCTAAAAACCAAGGCAGGGAACACCAGTGAAATTCCGTCCATTGTATACAAGAGAGCCTCCCATGCCCTTGCCCCACCCATAGCCCTACTGTTCAACAAATCTATAGAGTGTCACACCTTCCCTGATATCCTCAAAAAAGCAAGAGTAACGCCAGTCCATAAAGGAGGCAATCCGGCGGACATAAACAATTATAGACCAATATCAAATCTACCCATTCTATCAAAAATATTTGAAAAAATTATTTACAAACAGCTCTATTCCTACCTCGTAAAATTCGACATACTCAGCCCCTGCCAGTTTGGCTTCCGGTCCCAAAAGAGCACCAACGATGCAATCATTAGTCTCCTTGACGTAATCTACTCAGCCCTTGACAAAAATGAGTTTCCGATTGGACTCTTCATTGACCTAAGAAAAGCCTTTGATACTGTTAATCACAACTACCTCTTACTTAAACTCCAGCATTATGGAATCCGAGGCCTTGCCCTTGACTACATCCGATCCTATCTTAGTGACAGACACCAATATGTAACCATCAATGATACAACTTCTTCCACTCTACCAATTACCGTTGGAGTGCCACAGGGCAGTATCTTAGGACCTCTTCTATTTCTTATATATATAAACGATCTGCCTAATGTCTCTAATATTCTCAAACCTATATTGTTTGCTGACGATACTACTCTTATCTATTCAGACCTCAACCCACATACACTAAATAATGTTGTGAATAATGAATTAAAAAAAGTCCACTTATGGATGTCAACTAACAAACTAACATTAAACATCGAAAAGACTTACTACATCTTATTTGGAAGCAAATCATCAAATGCAATTCAGCTACAGATAGACAACATTAACATCAGTAATAAAAATGATGGCAAGTTTCTTGGCCTATTCCTAGACAAGAGACTCAACTTCAGCACCCACATTCAACACATAACTAAGAAAGTCTCTAAGACAGTTGGTATACTCTCCAAAATCAGATATTATGTTCCTAACTCTGCTCTCCTCTCTCTCTATTATGCACTAATCTACCCCTATCTTAATTATGGTATCTGTGCATGGGGGTCTACCACTGCAAACCACCTTAAGCCCATCATCACCCAGCAAAAATCTGCTATCAGAATAATAACTAACTCTGCTTTCAGACAACACTCAGCTCCCTTGTTTAAATCCCTAAACTTGCTAAATATTAACTCCCTCCACACATTCTCTTGTGTCAACTACATTTACAAAACCCTGTTCTTAAATGCAAACCATGCTCTGAAACTCTCTCTGGACAGATGTAATAGGACCCATTATCACCACACCAGAAATAAATATCTCTTTGATATCCCCAGGGTCAAACTTAATCTGTGTAAACACTCTATGCAAATTAAGGGACCTAGTCTATGGAACTCACTCCCTAGTGAATTGAAAAACTGTAAAACTTTTGCCTTATTAAAAGCAAAACCAAAAAGTACTTAATTCATCTTCTTAGTTTCCTACACTGAGCTTTATTTGCTCTGTACCTAGTGTTACCCAATCTCCTAATTCTTATGTATTTAACCCAAACAACCTTATCATTGTGTTCATTGCTGTCTTCCTTTATGTGCTAGCCATATGCTGTATTGTGCCTACCAATTTTGTCAACTACCATTCAAGCTGTCATTGCAATCAATCTTAGCTACCTAAGTGCTTTATTATACTGTACCTACAATTTTCTCTCATCTTTTTTTTTCTTGCCATGTAACTGTTATCATTTCTTTTTTATAAATTTGCTAGTATTTACCTACTTAAAATTTTCTTAGATTAAGGACCTGCCCAAAACGCTGCGCGTACTAGTGGCTTTACAAGATTGTAATTACCATATTATATATTCTCACATTCCCAATGTACCTTCTTGTATATAAATAAATAAATAAAAATAAATACTAGATGTTTCCGGTTCAATGTTGCATTAAATACATCTACCTCCTTAATTAAATCTTCATAAAATGCTTCTGCCGAAACTGGCTTATACGTATCATACCAAGACTTAATATGGCCAACAAGACTCGTTAATTCTCCCTCTTTAAACTTTAGCCTTTTCCTCTGAAGGCAGGCATGCTTTTTTATCTAGTTTAAGCTGTATTGTAATGCAAAATGGTCACTTAGCATTTCATCCACAGTAAGACAATTCCCCTCTATGCCCTCAGCATTTATCAAACAAGCATAATCTAATCTCCCTCCCTCAAATGAGTAGGAGAGGGCTCGCCCAGCAGTTGAACATCTTCATGTTCCTGCAAAACTGGTACCATCTGCAACCATTCCTATTTGCTTTACCCTTGATCCTAAAGCTGGATGTTTGGCATTAAAATCCCCTACCACAAGTGTTATCTTCAGAAAAGAAGGAATCTGGCAAGTATCGTAATTTCAAGGGAGCTATCAGAGATGTATATATTAATGAAATTTAACTCTCGATCCGTCAGTTCACCCAGTGAGCCAACTCCACGCTGACTTGCCAGTAGCACAGAGCATCACCTTCACTCACCAGACCACTCCACAAGTGATTATTTGAATTTCATCATGGAATTTCAATTGAATTATAATCGATCAAGCAATGCTGCTCACGTGCAGAAAACGAACATCTATACTGGATACAAGTTCTGAAAGTGACGGAGAGTGGCATCACGTGAATAAGACTAACAGGACAAGCCACTCCATGACGACCAATCGCTATAATCACTCCCAACTCTCCCGCTCTTCAGCTCCTCAGACTAAATCTATACTGCCCATTTTTCAAGGTGCAGCACACCGAAGGTAAAGTCTTAATACGCTACCGTAGTGGACCTCGAAAAAGAGTAACCCCAGCTCCAGATCAGAGAAAAACTAAATCTCAGAGGAGAATACATTATGAGGCCTAAAGACGAGTCGGCCGATACGATTCTGAAAAATTACACAAAAAGTGAGGAACTGAAA